>UZAN01044170.1:11754-28364 GCA_900618425.1 Echinostoma caproni
ACCCATAATTTCAGGCTAATAATTACTTAAAATAACTCATTGTCTTGCCGTTACATATTATAATAAATAAATCTATTTATCCCTTCCTCGTTTACTTATTGAATATACAAGTGTACAGTCAACATTCAGGAACGAGAGTCGCGGCCATATAAAGCCTGTTAAGGAAGACGGGCGGCGGCAGTGCAGTTCGAACCCGGGACTCACCGGTCACAAGCTGGTGACAAATCTCTCAGGTCACCGCCAACCTAAGGGTCGGGAGATAACGTTAGGATGTGAAGGATCGATCGCGTTGTTTGTGTGTTGCACACCACATTCTCAGATCGGTGCTTCCAGGGTTTTCTCCTCTGCTATATAGTGCAACGGAATGGTTATGAGTTATGGAAATCAACTGATCGCCTAAAATTGTGTTCTAAATAGTTGTAAATAGTTTCAATGCGATAAATCAAGTTGCATACAACATTCAATCGGGTTTTAACGCCAGTATACTTTTATATATGGTTAGAGTTCAACATGTATCCGCATGTGAACATGAAAGACTTAATTCGCAACCTTCATTTTTAACCAAACCATCTGAAACGCTTCTATCAATTCCACATTATTTGCGCCAATTGCCCTAATGTACGGGGCAGATGTCTGCAATCACCTACTGATCGTGCAATCCGGATACCAAAACAGGTTATTCTCAAAATCCACCGGAATCTCTCAAACGAACTTATTGAGTTGGGTTTATTTTATCCGAGATTATGTTGGTTAGTCTACGGTAGACAAAATGGCAGCCTTTGCGTTTGAACGGTGAGGAGACCAGATCAGATCCGTCAAACAACACAATTTGTGCCTTCCGTTTCGCCTGCACGCAGAGCTTGATAATTTTCCGGCAAACGTTTCACCACCAGCCGAGGTGACGTCGTCAGCGATTGTGAAGTGGCGGTGTTCCGCTTTTACTCCGTCGCTTACATTTGTGCTCTTCTCAGCCCACCATTTCTCTCCCTTGTTCTCACTGTGTTCGACTCGGTCCACCATTGATCTGGTGCGAGAGGATGAAGGTGGGGATGGGAGATAAGAAGGATTGTAATTCCATCTGGGTTGCGGTTTTTGTCCGTTCTCATTTCCCAACGTGACCTTTTGTTACGTCACTATGATCCATAAGTTTCATAGGCGTGCACACGAGATCTATACCTTTTTCAATTTAAGATATCCGAATATTTCGGATGTCACAGCATTATTTAAGAATTCTGGGTATCAATTTGAGATGTTATGTTGTGATGTGCACAGTACGACATTGCGATTGCTCCATCATTTCACACTATCTGTCACCCCGTGACCTGAGAACGTGGCAACGGTGTGACACCGGTCTACCGCAAGGCCACACATAAAAAATGAAATCCTAAAATTCAAAAGTAACCATCCACACAGCCACAAAAGATGCTGTGTTTGGAAGAATCTAAACACACTGCAGCACCGACATACTCAAGAAGAAAGAAGAAAGATACCTACACATAGTGTTTGCCCTCAATGGCTACAATCGTAACTTCATCAAAAGAACTCTGGCTAAAGGAAAGAAGGAAACAACAGACGACGAATCACGAACAAGAACAACAACAGTAAGACCGTTGAGATCATATGGAATCCAACTCGCCTATAAACCGATCGCTTGTCTCAGGGGAGTTCTGTCAAAACCAAGAAAGAGAACAATGGAGAAGGACAAGAGCAGCGTTATCTACAAAATAAACTGCAAGAACTGTCCAAAACATTAAATTGGACAAACTGGGAGAAACTATTAACAAGGATCTGTGAACAACAATCGGCAGTCGGGAGACATGATCCACTATCGTATTTCCTCTTAAGTATGTCGATACTGCTGTCAGCAGTTCACACACTACAAAGGTCGTATATCTTCACTGTTGCCCTCTTCAACAGGCGTACTGCAAGGCCTTATTTTATCCCGTTTTCTACTTTCTATTTACATTTCCTCTACGCCTGTGAGTAATTCTTCTCTTCACGTTAAGTATGCAGACGACAAAATATTCGGACTGCCCTACCCCAACTCATCACTTCAAACCACTCTACAAGAAGACGTGTGGGAAATAGTTGAGTGGTCTCAACAAAGGAACCTCCACACGAACCCCCAAAAATGTAATGACGTAACTTTTTTCTTTTTTGAAAGGGCAAATGTATGATGAATTGTCAAATGCCAGCCCGCCTTTATCTATCCTCAGTGACCAGATGGAACGTAAAAAGTCTGTGAAGTACCTGGGAGTTATTTTCAACCGTAACCTCACCCGGTCTGACCACGTTAATGACGTTCTTCTGAAGGTCAGGAGGCTCACGTTTTGTTTTACGTCTTAAATTACTTCTCCATTCCAAACCATCTCATAAGACGTTTTGTTTTTGCGTGCGTTTTGCATCACTAGCTTTATGGCCCCCTTCTATTATCTTCCTTGGTCTTTTTACCAAGGACCTCAAACTCATTTCCCGATCCCTCAGATTTCTGTCAGTTTGCAGTCTCATATCACGGGAACATATGGTACATTATGTGGTGACACATCACCTCAAGTCCCGTGAAACATTCTCCAACAAGATTTTGTCAGATATTTCCCATCCTCTTCATTCCGCCCTTAGTCAGTGCCTTTCTCACTCGTTCACCTGTTTCACTCACAAACTTATAAAGACACGCAGTGAAGCCTACAGGCGGTCTACTGTCTCGGATCTCGCCAGATTTCTAACAAACCATGAACTCGTTGCAGGAAATCTGCGCAAAACGCTAAAATAAATCCATCATAAACACCCGGGTATGCCATTGATTTCTGATGTTGCTGTCCTTTTTCACATCCTTTAATTGCTGTATTATATTGTTTGTTTTCTCCATGTCCTGTTAACACGTTGTTATGTGGTTGCTGAATATCCACCTCTCGAGGTGTATAAAACTAATCCTTGACTTGACTTGACTTGAATTGGCTGTTTGGATTCTTCCGAACACAGTTGTAACAGAGCATGTTTTGTGACTGTGTGGATGGTTACTTTTGAAGTTTGTTTATGTATTGCCTTGCGGTAGACCGGTGTCACACCGTTGCCACGTTCTCAGGTGACTCCGTGACCTGAGAACGGACGGAAACCGCAATCAGGACAGAAGGACAAGCACCTCCAACCCTCACCCCCTTCGCATTAGTTTAACGGTGAACCGAGTCGAACTCATTGAGAACAAGGGAGAAAAATTGTCGGCTGAGAAAAACACATATGTGTAGGAACGGATACAAACAGAACACTGCCACTTCACAAGCACTGATGATGTCACCCGCGGCTGGGGATAAAACGCTTGCAAACAAGTTGCCAAACTGGGCAAACACGGGAAATGGACGTCAGTTCAGCCGAGCTACGAGAACCGATTTTCCAACATTTTTTCAACCGTTTGTGCCCATAACCCCGGGTTATTTAAAAGAAAACTCGTCGTTTTATTCAGCTTATATGCTACCTGATGCTTGTGTAGGTTGAATGAGTAATACTAATATGAAAAAGCATTATCGCCGATGTGGGGTCTTAGCTCAGTTATAAAAAAGCGTCCGTGGTGTCGTTCATGCGTGGGTTCGAATATCATCCAGGCTACTAGTTATTCTATTATTCAAACCTAAGCCAACTGCAATCCGTTATTGGTCAAACAATATGACTCCACATTCTGATCAATCAAGTGACTAAGGTTATGTGATCAGTATTGCATAGGAAGAACCATTAATCGTTTTAAACACTCTTTCCACTCGGATGCAGTGAGATCGAAGAAGTTGTCAGTGTGTTCAAGGTAATAACCGGTTTTTGGTCGTTGACGAAAAAATGATCGACTATTGCACTATATTGTGTTCCTTGCTTTGAACAATAACGAGAACTTCATTTCGAGAAGCAAAATGGAGATTTCAATGTACTTTTTCTGCATCTCATGTAACTGAATACCAATAACACGATTGACTGATACGTGTTCCAACCCCATTATAAATACACATTTTACTTATCCGGTGCTGAGTTCAATGGGCACACAATATTTCTTTAGCCAGCTCTCCATCAAATAATAGAACGCATAAGCTTGAATAAATGCGTCGGATCATCTTGTCCGCTTGTATTTGAACAACAAAATCTGTTTTTTCTCATTACCCCCTTTCCATTGCAGAAAGTTGACCAGACAAGAAGAGCATCTGGGCCAGTTGTTTGAGGAAATGGAACAGCAAATGGCACAGGAGAAAGAACGCATTCTGGAAGAGGTAATTTTCCTCAACCTCACTTGCTTGTTGTACAGTATTGACCAATAAGAGATGTACAATTCATTTTTTTACTTTCACCACAATAATGATTTTTTTCGGAAGTTGTGGTCATAGTGACCGGAGTCTAGTAGCTGGGGNGGGGGGGGGGGAATTACACGTATGTGCGGCCGCACGGTGCGACGTCTAGTTTAATGCATGCGAAAATGCGGGTATATTCTGGAGATTTCCACTGGGGTTTATCATGAAACACCGCCACATGGCCTGGTCTGATCCGGTTTCATGCCAAGCTTCACTAAGAAAAGAAAAGCTTTGTACATTATCATCATCATCATCATTAAGTGCTCTTCGCGATCCCATTTTTGAAACTTGCCTCAATAAGTTCAACCACCCGGTTCTTAGCATTTCGACGAATTGTGACCAGTTCAACGTTTATCTAATATTCCAACATGTCTTACACACTGTCAGTTTTTGGTACAATTCACATTAGCATAACCTGCTCCGGAATGACCCGTAAATTATTTTCCCCAGCTTGGCACACATACACACACTTGGATAGAAAGTCCATTTCAGTCCAACTGCTTTTATTCTCATCATGTCATCGTCTTGACGCTGTGAGACCTCTTCTTTTCAAGCAGTCTTGGGCATTACTGGTCCTCACCCATCCTCCACTCTTCCATTTGGTTTCAATCAAACTGGATAGGATAGGATCCACTACACAGAGGATAATGCACAAAGTATTGCACAGTTTTCCCTCTGGAATAGTCCGCATGGTCGATCTGCTGCGCACCCGATCGTTTTGCTGACCGACTGATGTGGCCGCAAAAACGATTGCGATGAAATGTATCGATTAATTGATTTTATCCCGCTTTCGACTCGCACCCAATATGAAAGATCTCGCCTAAAGAGCGCACAATATCTACGCAGGTTTCTGGTGACAGATCAGTATGGGGTCAAGTGATGAAACACACAAATGTCATGGTTACTTCAGTAATAAGTTGAACGACAAAGAAATGACAGTCGATTAGAGCTAGAATAACTGACCAGTCCTATTTACCGTCTACTATTGAGTGGTTCTTTGACCGAGTAGGTGGTGTCCAATTCGTTGGGAGTGGGGGACAAAATTGATTGCTCACATTTTGTAATGTAGGTCCAATGAAAACCATCACGTGATTTGTTCCCTTCAGCCGCGTAGAAGACGTGTAATCGATGACATTTCTCTTCCTGTGACAAACGAATAACATGTGATTAAAGATCATCTTTTGTATTCCGAGGGCGGGGAGGTACTGACACAATCCAGCACACTGTCTAAAAAACAGGGCACCTTTGTGCGTTCATCCAATTTCTCATGGTTTCCATTTTATTGATGTACTTTTTTGAAAATTGAACTAAATTCAGTTTGGCTCCTTGATACTGATGAACCACAAAATTAAAAAACTAAACCATGGTATGTTTCATCCTTTGAAAATTCATGAAAATGATATTGATTAGCACAATATTGCTAATTGGCTTATACTTGATCAGAGCGGAATAACTTCTTTATTAGTAAACTCAAGAAGAATATACCATGGTGATGAGCAACACGCTACCACCATTTTTAGACATGAGCGGCAAACCTCTATAGACCACGAGCGAGGTGAAGAAGATTGTAATTGAAAATCAATAATAGGACCAACTCATAGTTAACAATAGTGATAAGTTCTTAAACTGGTCTTCTGAAGCATTTTCCGGGTCATCACCTTGGTTGCTTGTTTCTGTTGCAATCGCTTGCGATTCCATTCCC
Organism: Echinostoma caproni; assembly: GCA_900618425.1. Taxonomy (NCBI): domain Eukaryota; kingdom Metazoa; phylum Platyhelminthes; class Trematoda; order Plagiorchiida; family Echinostomatidae; genus Echinostoma; species Echinostoma caproni. The sequence goes on from UZAN01044170.1 coordinate 17,779, forward strand.
GCTTGTGAACATATATTGGTTGAACACAATGATAAACTGAACCGCCTAAGACTTCGTTCATCAAAACAACTAGACTGTAAAGCGCAGACGTTCGGCAATATGCCACCTTGGCGGATAAGGAATGCAATCACGATGATCTATTTCTAATCTGACTATCAATCATTGATAGATAAATAAATTAATTGATTCAGTCGGTCAATAAGTCAGTCAGTCAGTCAGTCAGTCAGTCAGTCAGTCAGTCAGTCAGTCAGTCAGTCAGTCATTCAGTCAGTCAGTCAGTCAGTCAGTCAGTCAGTCAGTCAGTCAGTCAGTCAGTAAGTCATTCAGTCAGTCAGTCAGTCAGTCAGTCAGTCAGTCAGTCAGTCAGTCAGTCAGTCAGTAGTCAGCTCAGTGTCTGTCTGTCTGTCTGTCTGTCTGTCTGTCTGTCTGTCTGCCTGTCTATCTGTTTGACGGACTCCTTGACTGTCTGTCTGCCAGTCACGCATTTTGCGTGGGAAGCTCGGTGCCACAGTGAGTTCCCAGAAGAGGACTTCACTAGTCATGATTCGTGATGCTCCTGCCTTCCATTTCGTCTGCTAGCCGAGCTTGACAATTTGCCGGCAAACGTTTCACCACCAGCCGAGGTGACGTCGTCAGCGATTGTGAAGTGGCAGTGTTCCGCTTTTACTCCGTCGCTTACATTTGTGCTCTTCTCAGCCCACTATTTCTCTCCCTTGTTCTCACTGTGTTCGACTCGGTCCACCATTGATCTGGTGCGAGAAGATGAAGGTGGGGATAGGAGATAAGAAGGATTGTAATTCCGTCTGGGTTGCGGTTTTTGTCCGTTCTCATTTCCCAACGTGACCTTTTGTTACGTCACTATGATCCATGAATTCAATTACCACAGGAGAATCAGCTGTGGAACGTCGAGTCATGTAGGAAATTCGGACTTGAAAACGTTCAAACGATGATGACAGTGGGTCAATATTTGATGCATAAAAGATACACGCACTATTTTTCTAAGCGGGTTCGGTAAACGTATAATCATAATGAAACTGAACTTGTCTTAAGTGCGGATTATACCATGCATATCTAATTTATAAAAGTTGTAAAACATGTTTTCCATCCTGCTGCTTGCATGGCAAAATACGACGAAGATAGTTTTCTTCCACCTTCAGAACAGTAAAAGTTGGAGTACATGAGCACTGTTTTAGCTCTTCTATCCTTCTCGGTTTTCGGGAATAAACGGTTCGCTTTAGATATTCTTTTCAATGGGTCTGAGCGCTGACTAGAATTTTGCACATGGTACCTGACACACTTGGATATGTGGCAAACGGTTTTCACGGATGAAGCCATTTTTCATGTGAACGGAAATGTTACAAACTCCATTCGTTGAGCAGATGAAAGTAGCAGGATGGAAAACCTATTGAACAACTTTTATAAATTAGATATACATTTTTTATAATATTTGCTCTCTCCTCCGGAATTCAGTCAGCGACATAGTTAGGAAGATCGTTCAACGCAAAAGAGCCAGTTGGGAAAATACCAAGACGAGTTTCGCGTTAGCCTATATTACTGCATGTTATAATCCGCACTTAAGACAAGTTCAGTTTCATTATGATTATACGTTTACCGAACCCGCTTAGAAAAATAGTGCGTGTATCTTTTATGCATCAAATATTGACCCACTGTCATCATCGTTTGAACGTTTTCAAGTCCGAATTTCCTACATGACTCGACGTTCCACAGCTGATTCTCCTGTGGTAATTGAATTCATGGATCATAGTGACGTAACAAAAGGTCACGTTGGGAAATGAGAACGGACAAAAACCGCAACCCAGACGGAATTACAATCCTTCTTATCTCCTATCCCCACCTTCATCTTCTCGCACCAGATCAATGGTGGACCGAGTCGAACACAGTGAGAACAAGGGAGAGAAATAGTGGGCTGAGAAGAGCACAAATGTAAGCGACGGAGTAAAAGCGGAACACTGCCACTTCACAATCGCTGACGACGTCACCTCGGCTGGTGGTGAAACGTTTGCCGGCAAATTGTCAAGCTCGACACACAAATTAAATGGACATCAGTTCACCCGAGCCAAGAGTACCGGGTTTCGGTATTTTTTCCGCATACTCCCACGTAACTCTCAAACATTTCACCACACGCGATTGGGGAAATAACCAGAGGATGGGTCAACAGAAAGTGTGATGTCTAGATAAAAATGTTTGCGCAAAGACAGTGGGTGGAGTAAATACCTTTCGCCTTTGGGGTTGAGTCACAGCAGATATCTGTGGTCATTGTATTATTGGCAGTAGTTGTACGCCATAAACAAGGAATACGAATCACTGATTAGCAGTCACGAAAGTTACCTAAGCACTGGACCACACTGGCACTAGCATGCAATAACCCACATTACCGATACGCGAGGAAAAGGCCAAAGGATTAGTAGTTCGTTTATTGAAAGAGAGTAGGGGGAATAAATAATATGTACAAATCGAACTCATTGGTCATCCGGACCTCTGCCAATAGCATTCTGACATTTCCGCCGTTGTTCAGCTTCTGTCTAGGCTGCACGGTTTCTGACTGGTTGGCACAATCGACCTATGTAGTCCAGGATCTGACACGCCCCCGCTTTCCGACATCACCCTCGAAGCTTGATTGGTCACAGTTGTCCTTAAACTGTAACACGTCGATCCAGGGTATGCGTCATCTCGCAGGCTGGGATCATCACAATATCATAATCGGTTCGAGATTTTCCGCATACCGAAATTGAGTACACGCTTGTTTAAGTCCATCAAACTCTTTCAGGTGAACTCACAATTCATCCAGTTTACACATTCCTGTTCGCTTTGTCCATAACGTGCAATTGTCAGCTAGCAGAAATGTTCACTCCATTCCAATCGTTTTTGAAAGATGATTAGTTTATGAATGCCCATGCTATGTATTGTTTTACTTCCTATCTGACAGGAGCGAAACAAGGAACGGAAATTGAGAGAAGGTTTGGCAAACGAGTTACGACGAAAGGAAAGTTTGGCCTCCGAGATGCTCCAACAATACGAACAGGTTTGTTTGTCCCCAGTGAACAAAGTCCAAATTACTGATACCCCATTCAGTAGAAAGCTGACAGAAATCCATTTGTTTAAATTGTTGCTTTGCAGATTTGAAGTCTGTATGGCGGCTGTGAAAAGTTCAGTAGCCTCGGCGGGATTCTAACCCACGAATGGAAGCCGCCTACGCTTCGTACGTGAACGCTCCACCAGCTGAGGTACGAGGCCATACACCAATAGCACTAATCTGTTCACATTCGAATTACCCATACAACTTACAGAGGCATAGGGCATCCATCAGCTATTATGTAAGCTGACTGCCCCGGCAGGTTTTCCTCACAATTTACAGTAGTCCACTGAATGAGCTTCTATGAATGAGGCGTATTTATTCCAAACTGTCTTCCGTGGCAATGTTATCAGTTCTCTTGTACCTCCGGTTAAATTTTTACTGATCCAAGTGCTCCCAAGTTAAGAGGAACAAATAAAGCACTGACAAGAGTCTGTACTCGGACCCCGTCTGTTTCTTGCATTCATAAATAATCTACCGAAAGTGTTAGGTCCCAAAACAATATTGTTTGCAGATGATGCCAAAATCTGGAATACAGTAACAGAACCCAAGAGCTCTTTAACACTTCAAGAATTACTTAGCACAGCTTATCAGTGGTCTAAAGAGAACGACATTGAATTCAATGTTTCTAAATTCAAATTCCTATCCCTACACCACAAGAGAAGATGTTGGTATTTCCTCAGAAACCCGCAGCTACCAAATATTTGAAATGAGAAGGATTTAGATATTTTTGTTCAGGAGGATTTAAGCCGCTCGATCAACTGCGCTTGGGCTTCATCCGCTGTTGTGAAGAACGATGGCTTACTTAGGTGAGTCTTTGGTCGATTTGAATCAACACTTTTTCCACCTTTGATATCAGTGTACATTCGACCGCACACAGAGTACGCCATCCAAGCTTTGAGGCCATGGTTGCAACGTGATCGCAAGATGCTTGAGCGCCCACAAACGACGGCCACCAGGTTGGTCAATAATTTGCATCACCTCACCTATGAGGAGAGATTATAATCATTGAGAGTATATTCGGATCAGTACCGCCGAATTCGAGGAGACTTGATTTTGACGTATCAAATACTGCAGAATCCAAACCATCGACGTCACCTGCTCATGTTGTCGAACAATGTACACCTTAGGGGACACCGTTTCAAGTTACTGCTTCCAAAGTATCGACTGGAATGCCGGCGCCGATCTTTTGCAATCAGAGTATGCTGTACTTAGAACACCCTTCTATTCCACGTCGTTTATGTACCATCTATTGATGAAACCTTGGTACACCTCACATTCCTACACCACTAAAAGCAAACGCAAATTCATTGAAGCCTACATTCTCTATAATCTCCTACCTGGAACTCTATGTGATTCTTTTCGCCGTGAAACGATTCAGTTGTGTAAATGTCCTATGGGGACAAGAGAATCATGAGCTTGTAAGAAATTTCCATACTAAAACTTTGACTTTGACAAAATGAAAGTATGACAAACTGTGTCATGCTTTTGAGTCATTTGCTATTGTAACAAAATCCCCAAAGATGTCTTTTTTTATCGAGTCTTCATTATCATGCAACTGGTGCACCAATAACCGTGATCGAAATCCAGAAATCGTACGTGTATTGGCTATTCAAGTAATAGAAGTGGATACTGGACACAGATATGTTGCACCTGATGTGTCTGTGGGAAGGGGAGTATCATATTTAAAACCTGTGAATGAAGTTCAAAGCAAGCAATAAAAATTTAGAAGAACTAGTCTGATGAAAGTCAGGCTATTACAATAGTTCGATTGATAACTGTATTTTCTGAATGCTTGTCTATGCGGGTCATAATTGTTACGCACTTTGCTAAGCGAGTGGCCGTAGCACGATGGAGGAGTGTGGAAATATCGGTTTTATGGTAAACGCTTTATCTATCGCACTAGGTCTCACTATAGTTAGTGGAAAACGTTATTATACGTGCCAATTTGATCCGTTTTCCCAATATGACTGTCATCATCACGCTGCTACCCTATCACTGGACCAAACCTTGAGGTGCATCTGTAAAGAAAATGTTTGCATTACTGACAAAACAATTCTTCAAACTTCTGCATAGATAGATTCATGAAAAAAGTCAACTTGTCCTCACGTACATCATATTTCACACTCGTCTGGGAGACAAATCATGGTAAAATAATCTTTGTGAAAAAGAAAAACGTTCCATGATTTATATATGGGCCGAATACCGCCAGATTGCCCAGACCAAGGCAGGTGAACCTCTTTGAGGAATCCACAACCGGAGCCTTCGGCTATCCGAGGCCTTACCCACAAGACAGCGGGACGGTGTGCGAAAACCGCAATCCATTGGGGTCTGATGTCCAGTTCATCGGATCATACGCCCTCCGGACGGAGTCAAGCATCCAAGGTGCCCAATATAACTCGATGCCCCATCGAGCCGGTGACCACTGTCACAACCAGGAAGTTGTGTGCTTGATTCGTACACCTGCTCTTGGATGGTTTGGAATCAGCGTTTTTGGGCAACCCCTTTTGGGGAACTACCAGTAGTCCACTACCTCGGTTATAGCCCCGATTGTCAGCTTTTGTTCTTCCCACTCGCACGAGAAGGCAGTGAGTAGGACAGAGGCTATTCGAGACGCTTTGTCGTATGGGAGCATTTCTCGAAGTGCACTGGGAGGGTAATCAACCGCAACCCTAGACACCCTGCCCCGACATTACTCAGGCCTTTGAAGACAAGGAATTAAATGATAAATTCGCCAGGATAACAACTCTCCGCAATCTCTGAAAGCGGTTCTACAGACAGAGGATGAAGCTGGGGCGATACTCAAGCAAACAAACTAAAGGGAGATCCGGTAAGGTTCCTTTAGGATCTTCATTCGGATCAGTGCAACAAAACTCGAAACTGCTTTGTAGGAACCCCGAGAGCACCGTGCACATGGTTAGGTTCTGTCATCTGCGCTGGAAACCTTTGACCTGGTGACCGTTTAATCTTTGACGTGGGATTCAGACCGAGGTATATTTGGCGGGGTAATAACGCTGTTCCTGGGATACTAGGTAAGAGGGGATCAACTGGAAATTGGGTTACGCGAAACAAACCTGATCCGTTTTTCATTCCAGAAAACCTGTTTGCTACCAGGTATCACTCGACGGTTATATTTCGTAATGAACAGCAGTCCTGCCCTCTGCCCTCAAAACTGAAGACTGTCAACGAATGATTTTGATTTGTCACCTAGTAAAGCAAATCTCTAGTCTCTTTTGTGTCACAAATATCAGAAATATCTAAAGTGATTTAATAACCATCATAAATGTGTGGTGTTTGCTATCAGAGCACGATTCATCGAGGCCTATTTGAATTTCTACGCAAGCTGCCCATTCATTTACTCCCCACACGAATAATTCCACTATATTCCCATGATAGCATTGAGAAAACGAGTCAGTGAGCAAACAACTGTTTTCGGAAATTCCTAGTCATGCTCTTACATATCATACAGTGGAAAACGTCCTACATAATGATAGCCATATCACACAACGGTACAGTGGTTGGCTGAATTAATAGAACCCATCCGTCGGAAGCTCGCCACTTCTAGTCTCCGAGACAAGTTCCAGTTTGTACTTGCAATAGAAGAGCTAGATTTGCAAGAAAAGACGATGTTTTCCTTGGATGTGGTCTCATCTTTCACCGATGTATCCCTAATGGAGACAGTGGAATTCATCTGTGATCAAATAAAAATACTGAATGTAGACGTTGGTATTCCTGTCACAAATCTAAAGGAACTGTTATTACGCTGCACAAGTAACGTCCAGTTTATATTTGATGGTGCTATCTATCGTCAGAGAGACGGAATTGACATTGGATCGCCACTTGGTCCGTTGCTAGCTGATATCTTCGTGGCTAAACTAGAAGGGAGTAGGCTGAGCTAAACTACTGAAGGGCTAGCACACTACAATAGATATATGGATGATATCTTCTTTGTGATCGATCGCAAACATTGCATCCCACAGACTCTGAAATCGTTTAACGACGCACATCCATGACTGGAATTCACTGTAGAGGTTGAAACAAACAACATATTGGCCTTTCTGGATGTAGCCGTATCCAGGAAAGAAGATGGATCAGTAAGAAGACAGATCCACAGAAAGAAAACATAGGAAGGCCAATATACCAACTTCCACAGTTTCGTTCCTGTGAAATACAAACGAAATCTAGTCCGGTGTCTAGCCTTCAGAGCCCGAAAAATTTGGTCATCAGACACAGCGAATGAAGAACTACACTCCATCCACCAAACGCTGCAGGACAATGGTTACCCGGAAAAGTTCATCGATAAGAACATTCAGCTCACTCCACCTTTGTCCCCAAGAAAGCACTATTCATTAGAATCCCATTCAAGGGGGACTCACACATACAGAGAGCCTAGTTCAATCACTGAGAGCGGCTGTGAATTCCACTCTCCTCACAGCCAAACTTAGACCAGTGTTCTCCACATCACCGGTGATACCAATGCAAGTGAAAGACAAACTACCAAAACTGAAAGTGATCCATGATAATTTACTCTTTTAAGTGCATCTGTGGTGCATGTTACACAGGCGGTACGGTAAGGCGTTTATCTCAGCGCGTTAAGGAGCCTCACCCGCGATGGTTAAGTTAGGAAAAACCGGCTGTATCTGAAGTGCAATCGTGGGGCATCTCGTCGACACCCGGGAACAAGATCGAACCGGAGAAAGCTTTCGATATTGTTTACCGTATCCCACTCAATCGATCGAAGGCGCCCCGAGTTTGGACACTAGCCATGGCCGAGGCGATCGCCATTCGCTTACTAGGCCCCAAACTGTGTGCCCAAAAACGACTGATTCAGGCGCTCCAATTGCTTTGGCTGGGTGCGAAAACCAAGACAGAACATAACATGTCACTTGCTCCAATGGGGAAAGGTCACATGAACTAACACGCTAAACATCCCTACACGCGCACACGCATACACTTCCATTACTATCTACCTCCGATTAATGACCTTAAATTGAGCCAATGACTATCATTATGTAAGATTTTTTTCCACTATAGGATATGTAAGAGCATGACTAGGAATATCCGAAAACAGTTATTCGCCCACCGACTCGTTTTCTCAATTCCACTATAATTATTTGTTTCTCTTTGCTGTTTTCATGAAACTTAGGCCAGAACAAAGTTGGACGACCTGGAAAAAATTCGCATGAATACTGTGCAAGAGAAAGAGCGTTTGCTACACGAGAAGGCGGAATTGGAACAACGCTTGACCGAGACGGAATCGGCCTTGAACGACTGTAAGGATTATATTGAAATGCTGCAGAAGAAAGCACGGGAAGATCGTCGAACACGAGCCAAGGCGGCGATAGAACTCAGTGAGAATATCGCACTTGAGCGAGAGAATCTTGTACGTCAGTTGGACACACTGAGGTAAGTGGGAGTTCATCACGTACCACAATTTCTCTGCCACAAGACCGAATTTACAATACTTTGGCTTCAAAAAATGTTCTTTCGCTCGTTTTTGGGGGTCTCGGTGTTCAAATGTGTGTGGATATACAAATTTACCCATAAATAGAGTCATTCAAGTAAAGTCATGCTATCTTCTGCCAAACATCGTCATGAATCCCAGTCCGATTTTCCTGTGACTCCGTTCTCTGTAAAGCCAGTCTACTGTATCCGGCAACTACGCGTTCACTATTCGTGTGGTCCAGTAGTAGTAGTAGTAATAGAACGGCTGTATAGGTGTCGGTGATTTTGCTTTACAAGTTAATCACGAAGTCATGGCGTACTCCAAACTATTCTTCGTAAGATCTCCATACTAAATCCCCCCACACTCATTTAATCTCACTATAATCAATAATTTCGACTCATGCATAGTTCCTAGAAAAGTTTCATTGATGAACCAAAAATCAGGAGGTAGGAAGCCCTTCCTAGTGGAGTCGAATGGAATCAATGTGTGTTTGTCAGGGTTACCCTCTCTCTCGTTTTGTATTTAACTAACTTATATATTTGATTATAGAAACAGCTCTATTCTCGTGCGAGGATTGCGGCATCGATCTACTCCCAGATGGCCGAATGCCTGATCTGGAATATGCGGACGATAATGTACTACTAAGCGAAGACTCATGTAAGTTGCCAGCTTCCCTGAATAGCTTGGGTTCCAGCGTAGCCATGTTCGGTATGCGTTTTGCACCTTCAAAGTGTAAAATGTTGCTACAAGACTGGGTTCGGTCAGCACCCAAACTCACTGTAATTGGGGAAGTAATAGAACAAAAGGATAAGTTTTGTTACTTGGGCAGCTACATCTCACCCGGTGGACGCATCACGGATGAAGTGTCTGCTCGTATACAGAAGGCTCGGTTGGCATTTGCCTACTTGAGACACCTGTGGCGCCGTCGCAACATCCAGCTGTCTGTTAAGGGTCGAGTGTATGCTGCGGCAGTTCGGCCAGCTCTGCTATACGGCACAGAAACGTGATCATTAAGAAAACAGGATGTTCGGTGTTCGAACATCGCTGTCTACGCAGCATTGCACGAACCCAGCTGGACAAGCAATGCTGAGGTAGGCGCAGAGTTTTAGGTCACCCACTGGAGCAAGTGGTAGACCTCCGCTGATTGGGGCACTTGTTACGCATGTCACCAAATAGGTTGCCCCCGCGAGCGATGTTTGCTGAGGCAGGTAGTGCTTGGTTTAAGCCAAGGGTGGTCAAACTAAGACCTGGCATGAGAGTATGAAAACCCCAATCAGGAGACTGCGTCACATAAGTTCCGTTAGGTTCCCTGGCTGTGGACCTAAGGATAATTGTGACCGATGGTTAGATAAACTGAGCCACATGGTTGAGTGTCATGAACAGTGGCGTTTGTGCATCTTCTCAATTTGTTTGCAGGTATATTTTACTTGAGTCCTCAATTCCCTCATTGAGTCAAATTGGAACCTTGCTGTCTTCCTTCTACTGATTCGTCCAAATGGGTAGCTAAAAGACAGCTACCAAAACCGGATCACGAAAGTGGTTGATTGATGGTTGTACAAACCGAAATTGAAAACGATAATAAATCTATTTTTCTCTATACAAAGCAACCAATGCCTTGTGCCTTTAGCGGGTTGAGTACTGACAAAATCCCAGACCTCAGCTCACTGGTTCTGTGCACCAGACGTTTTCTATTCCCAAAACATAGATACCGAATACATGTTTATGCTTATATTTCCTGCCTGTAGTAATGATGAGAGGCGGAGCTTCTTTTTTCATCCACATAAATTTACTAAATACACGTAACAGGTGTACTTTCGTCATGAGTGAAAGACGTAGAGGTTGGAGAAACAAACATATGGAGAGGTGTGGTTTGAGATGATCGGACCACGCCTACTTCGGTCGGTTGCATCTATAGAAATCGTTTTAGCGAGCGAATAAAAAGATAGCTCTACTCTATTGACAAAGTACTGAAACTCGGTTCTTGCAGCTCGTGTGAACTGAATTCTATTTCACCTGTTCACCAAGAAATTGGCAATCTCGTTGCAA
>UZAN01044172.1:20253-31405 GCA_900618425.1 Echinostoma caproni
GCGGAGATGCTCACATGTTTCACCACAACTTCCTCGGTTGCATTTTACGAGGGTGGGTGGGTGGGTGGGTATTACGAAATACTTGAGCCTGATAGAAAATATATGCTAATCCCGTAGTATTCTTCTGACGTGCTATCCACATTTCTGAATCGTACGCAAAATGATGGGGTTGGCAGTTTCTTCCAACAGTCAGAAAAGAACAACATATCTGGGAGCGAATTGCTGTGTCAAAAATGATAACTACGGACTGTTTTATCCATTATCTTGTTGCAGAAAATTGTGATGACATGTTCAAAATGAGAACTTTTGGTTCTGTACGCCAACGTATCCATGCCCTAACTAAGGTTCCTAATAAACAGTTCTCCTCAGGCAGGAACCGGTCTTCTGGAATTGTAACAGTAATGTTCTGGGGGTTAGATGTGTCTGATCTGTACAAAGGAAAAATCAATGCTAAACATCTGTGGTTTTGCAAGAAGCTTGGACGAATCTGACCCACTAAGTACCATCATAGAACTTTTTGAATGCCGGTTCGAGCTAGTTTGTCTCAAGGAACTTCTTGAGGTACACAAGTGCATACTGTAGAAAAAAATTCCACACAACGTGTTCTGTGATAGAGTACTGCGCAAAATTTAGAAAAACACCGGAGTCCAGGCACATTTAACAGGAGTTGGATATTCCCCGTGGACTGAGATCCAGATAAACTGGGGATGTGCTCTGAGTATGCTCTGAGTAATCCAGCTCAGAAATCGGGTAACATAAAACATGATGGAATTGAATGTCCAGTCAAGCCACTCGTAAGACAGTCACATCAACGAACGAGGAACCCTAAATTGAGTTGAGTATTTAAACTTCATTTCCGTTGCAGCGGCATTTCAAAGAATGTTTTGGTTGATTTTATTGTGAACAAGCATTTTGATTCATACGATCGATTTGTCAGCCACATCCTGTCCAATGAAAAACAGTGCCTGCATTCCAATCTCAATAAACCGGTGTCGCATCCGAGAAACCTGTTTTTAAATTTCGGATTGTTTGTGCACGCACCACCATATATAAAAACAGCATGATCCCTTATTTTACTCATATCTTGGTCAACCGAGCAAATATTATTACGGACCTGAACAATTATCCGTCACATTTTATCTAATCCATTTGTTTTTCATTTAGTCACTGTATATTTTTTCTTTCTCCAATGTTCAACATTTTCCTCACTGTAACTTGTCCAAAGTGCTCAAAATTCTTCCTATTGGGTGCATAAAGCTTTACTTTACTTTACTTTACTTTACTAGAGTAGATTGATCAATCTCGGTAACTTAGATGCAAATTGCAATCAAAGACTGCGCACTATCAAACGTCCAGTTGACTATTTAGTTGCAACGCATGCACATTCTAGGACAGAATACCCAGTGTCAAAAATTGTTCCTCCAGACACCTTACCTGAACATGCCGAATCATGTTGAATTGTTGTGAGGTACTACTCGCAATTGTGCGTAGTATGGTTGGAGTGCTCAAACGGATTTGACTGGTGGTTTCTCATACCAGTCAAACATGAGCAAATCCTCTTCGAGCGCATCAGTGTGTTTCAAATTGAAACTGTAGAAAATGTACATCTACTGCCAGTCTATTCCATCGATTATCTTGCATGCTGGTTGACATCATGATTGAACTGTTTCAGCTTAAACGCTTCGGTCCTTGTAACCCACTTTACCCATACTCATTTCTTTCTCCCCAGAAGATTAGTTTCCTCCAGCAAGCATTGGTCTTTGTAACAGAGTGGTAATTGAGAAGTTACAAACGGCTATGATTGAAGAGCTGTATCGACAAACAGATATTTTGAACCCAAATTCTGTGTCAAATCTAAACTGGGTGAGGCCAGTTAGGAAGATGTTTGGCATTCATTTCAAACCACTCTGCATAGAATATTAGACAAGAACGTCGGCAGGCCGAATCTCTTGATAAAACCGTTTCATTCCATATAGAACAGGCATATGATGCTCAACACCGACGCCTGTTTGCTCATCAATCACAGACAACTTGGTAAGCACAAAGTAGAACGAATTAATTTCTATCCAATTTCCAACTGGACATGAATTACCAATTGAACTGCCCAAGCAACTTTGATGACGAGTTCAGGGGTCACTCTGAGAATACTTATCATACGGATCAAAGGTTATCGACTGTTAGCACAGAAATTTCATTTTTCACTTAAATCACTACTTGGAACACTTGAAACATTCACGCTGGAAAATGTTCTCTACCAGAGGAGCAATGCAAATGTCACAGAAGACCAACTGAAGTATTTATTGAATTATGTAATTCCAACAAATGTTTGAAACCGCTCGATAACATCATTTGTGTTGCAGTAATTAGAGAAAGACCCCTCGTGGTGGCCTACTGCAAAGAGTATTTTAAACCTATCTACGTCAGCCAAGTTTAGCTCAAGCTTTTAGTAACATTCTCTCCCCTTGAAACCAGGTTTGCAACCTATCCACCTTGTTCATGTTTCCAATGCGTCTTCATCTTTTTACGGAGGATTGCTCTAGATGTTGCGCACACTGCACGGCAAACCTAAACGGCGTACACAAGGAGAAGACCGGTCAGCGGTTATCTAAGCCACGGCCAAACGAATGAGTATTTGACAAATGAATTTGAATGAATATGTTATCTACGGACATAATTTCTTATAGGATGCGAAAAAGAATATCCCTTTTAGTAATTACTCCGTTCTCGAAGAGAGAGATACAGCTTCCGTTTATATCGCTGGCTTATGTTTCACAAACGGCATTCCTCTTGTTACTGCATTATGCTTTCCTGTCGGATGGACATATATGCTTTGGCATTTAAATAAGCATGTTCGATTGACAATCCTCGATCAATATCTATGAAAGTTATCAACTCGGCTCAGGTTATAACAGCAATGGGAGGAATGGGAAAAGGAGATTCCGTGAAAAAGAAGCCACTCTGGTGTCGCAGGTGTATTGCCGCGTTGTCTGGTGAAGACGATGCTATTTCACTTAATGTTGATGCAATAAAGTCCAGAATAAAACATCCAACTGTGTTTGTGCGTTTCGTTCACCTACAAAAAAGCCAAATGATTTTTGAACCACCCGCAGAAAATCATTGTCGAACGTTTGTTACATCTATGATTGAATACTTCGTTCTTCCTGTGTCAATGCCGGTAGCAACGTAAATTATCTGGTCTAAGTAAAACCACTTATGACCATCGAATATCATTGAATCGAATATGTGCATTCAAAAAGCAAGGATTTCGGCCCAGCGTGATCCATGTTGATTTTGAGGCCGCGTTAAAGAAACTATCTTCTTTCAGCAATTAGGCATATCGAAATGTCTGCAACATGCTTCTTGTTGAAGCGAGTTCTTCTGACTGTTCTGGTAGAACCGGATCCGGTATAATGTGGATGAGAGTTCTCGGCTTCCCTCCCTTTTTAGAAGGTTTATGAGGATTACTGGCCATTATTTTCGAATAAAGAACCGTTTTTAGTTTTTCCACTAGTTTAGCTAAACACAGTATGTGAAGGCATCTCCCTTTTACACAGGTGACACATTTCTCACACGGTGTTTCCCGTGTGCATCTATCGTTCGCTAAGTGCTTTTCAGCCTTGGCATGGGTTGGTTAAAAACTCAAAGGTACTTTCCAACAGTCAGGCTGCACTTTTGATCAGTGTGTTTTGTAAATGGTTGAGCTACCGTCGATGGGAAACAATCAAGACCAAGGTCACCAAAGCCTCGGAGCACAGAACAAGCTTCAACTGAACAGTGATTCGATGCGTCTGTGCGTGCACATACCATGAATATGAGCAGCATTCACGAGGGAGAGGGGATTACTGATGCCATGTTTTGATACTTTCGGTACTCAAGGCCTAGCAGAAACTATGCAAACTGAGCTTGGTTCGTGGTTCGTGGTTGTACATAACAAATCTCCTTCCTATGACTCAACCCAATGGAACGTTCTTCCATTCTGAGAAATCACATATTGGTTTCCGTTAGACTGTGAAAAATGCCACATTTCAAGTTCTTGCGTAACTTTTTATTGCCAAAGTGCATTCATATGAATCTTGTTTGGCCAGATCGCTTTTTCAATGAATGTCAAACGATGTAACACATAAGAAGCATATTTAAAGTAGAAAATATTTCAATATTCCAAAAACATGTATCCCCATCAATGCATATCGGTGGCTTTTCATTTTGATCCCGGCGGGCAGCTACAACATGTCTGTTTGATATGAAAGAACACAAACGGACTGAGGCTCCATGGTCTTTGCGACTTTTATCTGGGTTGCATCCCACCGTTATTCGTCTACTATATTCAATCTACCTTGTCTGATGGAATAAAAGTACAGTTTAGCTGTCGGAACTTGCATTGGTGATAATCAATAAACGAACTGACAAATGGGATGCCAACCATGAGGCAAGGAGAAGAAAATCATGAGTCAAGACTATAGAAAACCGTGAGCGATGTATAAATAATCACGCGCAACACTATAGATGTGCACGAGCGAAAAGCCCCGCGGAAAGCTCTCAAGCATCAGCCATACACTGATGTTAGGCAGGAGTGTTTTCATGTTTCGGTATTTTACTCGCTTATCACTACGCATACATGTTCCCAATCCATGTTCAGGAAGTGTTGTGCTTCAGCTAAACGAAGGTAACATAGAGGAATAGAGAAAATCGGGAAGATGGGTGACAGTAGTGGTATTCAAACTCGGTACACCATGTTCACTACTGTACTGATCGCGTATATTTATGAGGTTAAAAACTTGATTTGTGTAGCCTGTGCTGTTCTTTAATGAACTGCAATCACATATATTGCATTTACTGTGAAGAATGAGACAACAGACAATTCTCCTTTCTTACAATCTGAAAGCTTTACTTGAATAACTAAGCACTCGAGGAAGAAAGTTACTTGAGTTCTGGAAAATCTTTGTGACGATGCCTTTCGAGTACACTACACCTGGTGCCATTTTCAGCAACCCATCCGGNCCCCCCCCCCCCCCCCGACACACACACACGAGAAGCGTGTGCGTTGCCAATAGACCAAGCAATGCACACTCACCTTTTGGTTGACCACAATAATCAATTCAAGTTTGTTCAGTTGTCATTTTCAACCGTATTCAATTGAGCTAAAAAATTGTATTTCTTTTCCCAAATATACAAGACCGATTGGGTACTCCAGGTCCACGATAAATCAAAGCCTTTCGGATATGGACGATGCAAATCACGGAAAGCAAGTCGAAAATGATTATACCTGAACCCAGAACGCTACCAACCTATATCACTTGAGTACTGTTGGTTAGTTCCTGACAACTCGGCTATTGCGTAAATAGCGAAGCGATTTTCAATCCGGTTTTGGTAAGCTAGAGAACAATTTGAAGCAAAGGAACACAATAAATAGCATAGGAATGCTTGGAAAATATCTCCGCAGAGCACATTTCTTGCAGCTCATTCCATATGCGCACTTGATCGAATTCGTTATTTAGATAATTCTTTGCGTGAATTTATTTACAACATTCTCTGTAGGAGCTCAAATGCTTATGTTCAAGACCAACTAACTTGAACATTCAATGCAATGCGGGTAGTTGATGTATTGGATGCGGCCCAGCTGATTACGAAACCCTCGATATGGTGTAGGGTGTTCATAAATCAGACACATTCGATCCACCGGATACGAGTATTCGGGTTAGCAGAATGTTTTATTTCCAGATTGATTTATTTTTTATTACCTCCCCGACCGTTACACATGATTGAGGATGTTATGGTGAAACATGTAAACATGTTGTCTACTTTGGATTTAGTTTTATCTCACATATCCCTAGGTTTTCCTTCATTCATTTATCACCATCTTTTGGCTCTGTAGCATAGTTCTGTGTCTTGTCNNNNTCTTGTCACATTGACCTTTATCTAGTCTAAACATGTGGGAGTAGGAAAAGTTTTGATGTGTAAATGAAACACTAAGGAGATTATCGTAACTACACAGCTCGCTTTCAGAACTATTTTATTGATTCTATTCAAACTCTGAATATGTGGCTTATTTATGTTCTCAATGAATACGGAAATGACCTAGAATAAGAAACTGTCACAATTATCTGGGTAACTAGTCCCGAATTCCGGATGACTCCTTCAAATACGTTTGTGATCCCATAGTTAACTGCAGGTAGGTTGTGTTCGGGTTAAAAATCATTATCTTTTGGCTGTAATACATGGTAAATGACGGTATTCAACTATTTGCCTCGAGGTTAAACAGTTTGCTTTTCGATCTGGCCGACTTTTCTTCGGCAGGATCATGCGACTGTGGTGATCGTGCAACGAGTACGCATGCTTCTCGATACAGCTTCCAGATGACCAATCAAGAGGCAGGTTTACCGACCAATCTTGTGGTTTCAAATGGCACAAACCCGATTTGTTTCGATGCAAGAAGGCGAAAAAAGGAACCCTATTGTTGGAGATTGGACACTGAAGAATCAGTCAATGATTGTTTGATGCTTGTGGTATTTATTTGCATGATTTTCCGAATAGAATTAACTGTATCCATAGCTCGTCTTGGTTCTACCAGTATAGGCACTTTTCAGTCCGAAACCGAGTTCTCGCTATTCCAAACAACAAAGCAAACCATCAGGTAATATGGTTTCTAATATGAACAAGGCAGTTTAAGCAACTGAAACAACAAAATCCGGCGTAGAAGACAAACAGCGATATGACTGTGGTCCTAATGGCATCCGCGGGATTCCGTAGCAACACAGTGAGTACTTTTCCCGATACTTTTCAGTGAATAATAGAAACAAGAATTTCATGACAGTTGGTGCAACGATTCAAATTGAACCACCAAACACTGATTCGCACATAATTCGCCATACACATTGATAAATCGGGCCCTCATTTTTTCGTGGACTAGTCTCTCCATCAAGTCATCCTCTTTGTGACAGAATGATACAACGAGAAAGATTTGTGTGTCATTGCCTTCTGTCCCCAAGTTTAATTGCAAAGAGATTTGAGTGGAGGGCAATAAATGTTGTCAGTTTATTGTGTATCAGATTCCTAATTTGTCAAGCAGATTATATCCTCGAGATCTATTGTAAACATCTAAACTTGATTTCGATAAAAAGATGTCAGCTAATTCCGGATCTGGAAGGCATCTTAGGGCATCATGCAGTTGAAGTTAAACGGCACCGTTACAAATCGTTATAGCTTATCAACTTCAAATGTATACCATCTAACTTTCAACAGGGTGGTGGTGATTAGGTCACCAACTTGTGACCTGGGAGTCCCGGGTTCGAACCGCTCCCTCCCCCCCTCCCCCAAAGACGCCCATCTTTCCAGGTAGCCTTTTTATGGCTGAGTGCCCCCCTTCCTGAATGTTGACCGTACATTTGTATATTAAATAATTAATAAAGGAAGTAAAAAGATATTTATATTTATTAATAACTGAATGCGCCAATTGCATCCTACTGATAATCCCATAAAGTGATTGGTGCTTTAGCCATCGCATAGCATTCATTGAACTGGATCTACCCCAACATCAGCCCACTCGGAATGACCTAATCCTTGAGTTATTGAGCTAGGTAAAATGTTTCGATGCAGTGAGGTAGGGTTTGACTGTTCGTCCTCAACCCATCCCCACCTCCAGCGGAACTTGACCTCAATGGAATCGACCCAGGTTGAATCCAGTCATGAAGAGAATCGTGCATACTTTGACACAAGGTGGTTGCAGCCGATTGATCCTATTCGACCCTATCCGCTCTCTCGACCGACCAATCGAGACCCGTTTTAACCCGTTACGTTTATCGTCAGGGAAAACTCGTTCGATGAACGTTCCTGGGATGGAGGACGAAACCTTCATCCTAACCCGGTAACTCACTTCAGACGTCTTCCGAGAAATCAGTTCATTCCGACTGGACACGTGGTGTGGTAGACCCATCCCAATGGGTGGAGTATGACAGTCGAAACACCAATATTTTTGCAGGATTCCCAATAGAATGTAAATGCCGGATTCGCTTTAAGTCACTACAAATTCACTTGAATTTGTACAGGTAGAGGTATTACGAGTGTGTTGTGGCAGTAATCCTCCGGGGTCTGTTATAGGAATAACTACTGGTATTTATTCGCAAATACATTTTAAATCATGAATGTTCGATGCATCCGGCACTAGTGGTACAATACTTACTTGGGGCACAGAATGTCATTGCAAGTTCAACACTTGTGAACACAGGTAAACATATCCTGAAAGAAAACAGTGTTATGTGAGTTGATCAATTCTAATAACTCTCTGAAACACCGCCTTATTTCGTTGTAATTGAAGGTAACCCTGGTCTTGATTGGTCACTTCAACATACAGAAATGCACTTAACCCCCTCAATCCAGTAAAATCAAAAACTAGTGAACTTCAAACTGATGAACAAATGAATAATGTGAACACATTTACTCTTATATTAGTTGCATTAATATGATTAGCAATCACGAGCACAATGCAGATACGTCCAACTGCTCTCGGTCTAATTTTAAAGAAATTAAACTGGTTGCGGAAATCAGCAATCATTTCTTATCAGTATACACAAGTCGTTGGAAAGTCACACTCTTTTGAGAAAGGAAACGTGAAACATTCTTTCTAAGGAAAGAAATTAAACAATCATGCTGACCCAGAAGTATATGCAAGGAAATTCTCACACAGATTGGTCAATACGTTTTTAAAGCCAACGGAAGAGATGTTAACATCCGAAATACAAATACGCGATACGTGAATAGAAAATCCTTTCATAACAAGTGATCCATGTACCATGAACAGTACCAGCAGTGGACTATCACATGCAATTACTGTACCTATTGGGGTTGAAGCCCACAACAGAACGTTTCTCATATTAGTTCTCTTCCCGGCTAATCCACATCGAGTCCCCGGGAGTCAGAGCGACGGGAAACTAACTGTTGATGAATGAGAAACAAATCCAGCGAAGCCGCTGAAATCGGGGCGAACTAACAAATCAAACACCCAAATGTCCATTATCAACAAAAAGTGGTAATTGTTCTTAGAACCGTGTTAATATTCTCACTGCTTCTGTTGAAGCTCCTTTCAATTTGAAGTCTGAAATACATCACGGATGCACTTCACAGAGTGTGCCATCTTTGCTTCGTTTGAAAAAGTAGAGCGAAACAGCGAATGTGACACCTTTATTTTTCAAACTTTGATAACCTTTTCTCGTTAAAGAGACTCATTTTTATAACTTTGTTTGATTTATCTTCATTTGTTTTTATTCAAAATTAGGTTTTCATTGAATAGACTTTATTTGGTCAAGAATGCCACAATTCGTTTTATCAATGGCAATGCTAATCGATGAAAATGGAATTAGTAATATAATTTACATATGAAAACTGTAATCGTGCTACCTAAAGGGAAATAAACGATGCAATGTATAACAGTGAATGCAGCTGGATTTCCCTTTTTGGTAGGGATGTCTTAACAGAGGTCTCGTTGTAATTTAGAGGTTATTAATAAAGGGTACTATTTTCATGTTTCATTCATGAGTCAAATCGGGAATCGTCGGGGTGTGATGCAACTTCCTGTCTCCCGTCCACTGATCCTCACACTCCATGACCATCAACTTGTGTGCAAATTTGCATTGATTTAAAATTTTGGTTATGCACTCACTCTATGGTACCACAACCCTGACCTTTGGTTTACCTCTGCTCGAATAAAAAAGATCGACGCCATTTTGTTAATAACTGCAGGGTTACCAAATGAAGAGCCAGAATAGTAAATTTCATTAAATATCTCTTAGGTAAACAAAATCTTATCGAAAATAAACAATTACTCTCGTGAAAATAAATATTGCACCGACCCGATGGACTTTACTCATTGAAACGAGGGGAGTTGACGATCAGATCTCAAGGATAATGCACGTGTTATCAGCACACTCGGTGTACGATTTCTTATCATGTCCGTGTCGATATTATTCCATCCTCTAATCAATAATACATGTAATATATGTTTTGTGGTGTATATTGAACAGTTTGGAACACCTTTCGTATGCAATTAACCAAAATGTTTCCTATTGGGCTCTTGTCTTGTTTGAGCTCAAGCCACACCATTGTTTTGATGCTGCAACATGCGCTAGATACGCCTTATGAATCATGGCATTATCATTACTGAGAGCTGATTTCATTTGATGCCATTGCTGATATTAGGTGCCACGGCTCTTTCAACATACATCAGTAATAGTCCCAGCAGTCGGGTCCACCTAAGGTAGACAACATTCCATTCATTTCCTCAAGTTAAATTGATGTCAGCCAGCAGTCTGCTGCTTGTAACATTGTTGGATCAATGTGCCAATTTAACCTCTTGTATCCGTCCAAGGGACCGTTTTGAGAACTGGTTCTATCATTCTCACTGAAATGTTCCACTAAAGCACACTTCTCCTGCAATGCATTTTTAGCAAGGTGCGTTTATCTTGTTCTCAGAACTTCCTCTGGTGTCCAATCGGTTCACGGCTGCTAATTCGCTCATTGCGTTCCAAGCACTCCATCTGTCCCGGTCTCAATTTGACCTAGATAATGAGTCTGACCGTGGCATGATGTTGTCTTCAAAACTCTAAATTTAAGAGGACACCACAGAGTTGACCCATGAGCCACCATCCCTACATCCAGTCTGCGTTACAACCTTTCGTTTTTATCATTTATTGAATTACTTGTGAGCAAATAAGTTATTTTAGATGCGCATGCAAGTAAATTTGAATACCTCAATTCGAAGTTACAAAAACAGGATGATTCGCTTTTCATTAGTGTTTTGATTACCAGATGAGAATTCTCCGTGGTTTGTGGTTGATTCCGCTTCAAGTATCACACCATAGTGCAATCGGGACCTATTGCACTAACCAGCTGTCTCATATGTACTGATATGAATCTCGCAAAAGGCTTATATTCTGAATTTCTCATTATTAGTTAGCCTCTTTCAACACACAATAGTTCATAATACATCACAGTAACCTTCGTGGATGTCCTTGCTCATCCAAGGTCTTTGAAAGGGAAATGAGCACTAGGTTACAGTCACGAAGGTATCCAATGACCGCTTCTCACAGTAGTCTATCGACCACTGATTCATCACGATTGTCAGTGTCATGCCGAAAAACAAACTCGGGTTTGTTAGCGCCCC
>UZAN01044173.1:0-15469 GCA_900618425.1 Echinostoma caproni
TGCATGATATCTCAAAGCTTATCATTCTACACAAGCTCTCTGCAGACATCCGCATAATCACTGAAAGTTCAAATAAAACAAGAAACCTCTGCCCCAAATAACCCTCATAAAATCTCTCTCATCTCATGTTTGATAAAATCCAGAAATGTCCTTTCCCAACCCGGTATCCCTTAGTTAACTCTACCCAATGGCTCAGTAGCTGATACCCCCGCGAGTATCGCAGAAGCACTCAATTTGTTATTCACTTCCTCCATGACCACCCACTCTGACAGTGGTGAATCGCCAATCTCCCCCTAACCTCACACACCTTGTCCAGTATGGAATTTTCTCTGCACGATGTGAATACTGAGGTTCTGAAAGTAAAATTCGTCTTTATATCGTGCAGTGATAGAATCCCTCCGGCGCTGTTACTTCTCGGTGGTCCCGACGTTGCCCTCTTATTTATGAATGTCTTCAATCTTTCGCTGATATGTGGTACTTTTCCATCTCAATGGAAGACTTCGTCATTACCCCTCGCCATAAAAGCGGTTCTCGTAATGACCCTTCTGAATTCCGTTTCATCCATCACACCCGAGTTATTTCGAGGCCCTTTGAGCGCCTTGTCAAATCGCGACGGTCTGAATACCTGATGTCCCTCAACCTTATTCATAATAGCCAACACGGATTCCTCAAAAATAAATTTTGCAACGCCTACCAAATATATTACCTTAATACGATCACTAAAGCTGCTAACACTCGAAAAAGTATCATTGTTATTTTCTTAGACATGGCCAAGGCCTTTGATCGCGTCCCCCACCATCTTCTTCTAAACAAACTGGAAGCATTTGGGCTTATTAACCCAATTCTCAGTTGGTTCTCCTCCTATCTATCGCATCGCCAGCAAGTGGTGAGCATCGATGGTAATAACTCCTAACATTCTGTGGTTACCAGCGGTGTTATTCAAAGAAGTTTTCTTGGCCCTCTTTTATTCCTCATGTATGTTAATGATGTTTTCCCTATAATACGCCACGGAATCCCATTCCTGTTTGTCGATGACATTAAAATTGTCTTCGACTTTAGGCAGAGTGAAACAAACGATGTCATCCATATACAAGAGGACCTACACAGTCTTGAACAGTGGTGTTCTGCTTGGAAGATGGAGTTTTCTGCTAATAAATGCACCTTAATGACTCTGCGGTGTGAGGTCCCTCCGAATTTGCTCCTTCTTCACGGGTCATCCATTATTCACAACCCATCCATAGGTGACCTTGCCCTGCACTACTCATCGTCCCTCAACTTCTCTGAGCATATCTCCTTCCAAGACACGGAAAACTATCGGTTTTCTCACACAGTCTCTTATCCTACGCAAGGCTTTACTCCTATCTTACCTATCATTCATAAGACCCTCTCTCGAATATTGCCTCATCATCTTCACAAATATCCGTAAAACTGGCCGGTCAACGTTGGAAAATGTCCAACGCAATTTCATCAAACAGCAACTAGACTTCTCGACCCAACTGAGTTACTAGGAAAATTGAGCCGTACTCAAACTCGAGCCCCTGTGGCTTCGGCGCATGAGACTTTTTCTCTGCTTCCTTCACCGGCTTATGCATAGCACACCGCTTCCCTCTGATTTAGCATGCCTATCCCCATGTACTGGCTACTCCTTTCGTCAAACTAACTCGCTCCTCATTATCCCAAATTCCAGGACTCAGAACTAACTTCTTCATCATAAAATGCGCTCCACATGATCATGCCTTGTGCATGCCTCACGGGTTTCGTGAAAAATACATTGTTATTATTATTATTATTATTATTATTATTATTATGAAACCGATTACCGCTCCCCATTTATTCAACTGTAACTCCCACTTCCGAATAAAAGTATTACTTACCCGTTACCTCAGCGTCGAAAACGCCACATGCCTAAACGGCAATGATCTTCATATCTCAACTGCTTTTGGAAACGTATCCGATTAATAGATATGCATACCAACGGTTGTATTCGCAATCCCAGCTGGAACTCCAACTCACGCATGGTTTAATTTATTCTTATCTATGGTGCACTTCTTTGGTCCGAAAATTCTAGAAGTGCAATCGACAACCCATGGTGAATGTGTTCTCAGACTACAGTACCCAAATTACCAACCTCGACTGGAATTTCAACACATAGGCATCAATATCCTCGTCTCTGTCTGACGCGGCAGTTTGTGTTCACATTTCATCTTACATCGTCAAATATACGGTATACTTCGAGAGTCTCAAAGCTCGAGAAGTGGAACCCACCCCACCTCCGTGAATCCTTGTAACGAGGGATGTCACCTATACAACTCCGACCTCTCCTACTCGTCACTGAACTTTACTTGTCGCTGTATTATCTGTGTCCTGTTTGGCTTCATCCAACCTCAGCAATGATTTTTCCAAGCTTCAGTCAGATTACCTCTTGCCCTTGTATTTTCACACTTGCTGCATCTACACCACTTTCTCAACGAACCTTTTTTGACGACAGAGCCAACTCAGAATCACTATTGTGATCTTTATCTCAATCCAGGATCAGGGTAAAAGGGATGCGTTCACCCATGGGACCACCCTATACTGGCCCGTTCCGCATCCTCCAGAGAAAACTGAAATATTATACGGTGCTCGTTAATGGTAGGAGGGAGACGATAGCCATAGATCGCCTAAAACCGGCTATCGTCGAAGTAGATTCTTTCACCCCTACCCCAAATTCTTCTACGAGTCAAGCTTCTACACCTTCGTTGCCAACACCTCTAATAACGGCTTGTCTTCCTGATTTCCCTTCTTCGTTTGCAACACCCACTTCAGCAGGTGATACTGCCGCTCCCGTCACTAGGTGAAATTGAAGCGGCCGTACGCTGCAACAAGTCATTAGATTTGATAATTACGTAGACTGTACATATTTTGTAAAAACTCTACCTATTTCTAAGTGACGCGTCCTGTATAGTTCGCCTTTGCATGCACTTTGTACAATTGTTACTATTTTTTCTTGTGCATATGTGATCAAGCCTAACACACAGCACCGAGCTTGAGGTGTACCGTGTGGCCGTACATCCGCCGCGCCGCAAGGCGCATAATTTTCCGTGCTTTCTGATGTTTCAGCTTCACACCGTACCCTGCTTAATACACTCAGTTGACTCTGACAATCGCTTCGTGCCCCCGCGGTCCTTCCTCATTGGTCAACAACCCGCACTCAGAGCACCATCATCTTGGATTGCGCAGAGGCCCGGCTGTTTTTCTAACTGGACTTTTGCTCGCTTTGGATACCCAACAGCCTTCCTATGGGTCAGCAGAGAACGGAAAACTCAGTCAACAGCAAGAAACACGACCAACACCAAACTTGAGTCGTCTTCGGAAGACCACGAAGACAGGCCCCTATCCCTACCTGCAGTTTAGAGCCTTGGCCACAATCCACCGGACGACGGGTGTGAGACATAGATAACGTCTTTCGGCGGGTCCGTTCCCTTATTGCGTTACGGTGGGCGGCATGGAGGACGTCGCCTGCCACCAAGAAGACAAGGCTTGTTGCGTCGCGTACACTATCGAATTCCAACTCAGTTGTCATTCTAGGGGGGAGCTTCTGTAGACTTTGCTTGATCACTCGTGTTTTACGTCAAGTTCTTCTTTTACTGAACGTTAACGCGAGTTACTCCCACACACTTCTACCTTGGTCGTTTAACGCAACGTGCGACGCCACTATATTTCAGGTTCAACCATAGTGCTTTGGTCCAGACCTCGCAGTCTGCCTTCGATTTCTACTTTGGCCGTTCAGATCGCCTATTCATACTGGTTAGTCGTTACAACTCGTGAGGAGTTTCCAGGGTCTGTAAAATCGTTGAGACAACCAACCAAGGCCAAACTTGGACGGTACCAGTGTTTTCGTACACTACCAACCCACTGACAGTTCTCCAACTTTGACGAAATTCTCTCATGCTCTCCCATTTTTATTAAAGCTTCCTCCGCCTCTTCTTAGCATCGAATCCATTTTCTTGTCATTAGACCAAACCAGAACCTGTATTTTCTTCCTTATTTAAGTTAAGCACTGCAAGTAATATTGAGGCATTTCTGTGAGATGGTTTTGGTTATGCTTGCCCAAAATTGTCCTTCGTTAAACCATGTTTCTTCTTTTTAACTCACTTCACTTTGAACACAAAATCCTCGAATGCTTAGTTTCTTGCCTGCGGAATGTTTTCAACTTCAACTAGCTCCAATCTTGCTCTTTTATTTTCACTTCAGCTTCATTCACCTCTTCTTTTCAACTAATCTGTTTTTGTCGCCATTAAGCCAAATCAGAATCGTTATTTTCATTTTTATATCAGTCGAGGTGTATGAACCCCGTTCGAGCATTTCCGTTCAAATAGTGTCGGCGCTAGTTAGACAGAAATATTTTTCGAAAATCCTAGTTTCTATAAACTCATTCTCTTTTTGGACCATCAAATCCTCCCCTGCTTAGCTTTTCCCCTGCTGTATGTTCAGCTGACATTGTGGTGGTGCTACATGGACTAAAATATCTCTCGTCAAACCCTCTCCTTTCTTCTGAGCTCACCTTTTTTCACAACCCGATCCACCACTGCTTCGTTCGTTGCGCTATAAATGTTGTGAAATATCAGTCAGGTTCTCTCTTGCACTTCCATTTTCCATTGAGATTAATCTACCTCTTCTTCGCAACGAATCTGTTTTCTTTTGTCTCTAAGCTAACTCGGAATCACTATTTGCATTGTATATCAGTCCAGGTTGAATGACCCCGTTCCAGCATTTCCGCTCAACTGATGTCGGTGCTGTATGAACTAAAACATCCTTCGTAAAACCTTTTTCACTGAAACTCCTTTCCTTTTGACCACCTGATTTCTTCTCGCTTAGTTTCTCTGCTGTTGTTTGGTTTTAGATATGCTTCATTAAACTCCTTCCCTCGTAAGTTGATTTTTTTCCATCTCGCAAAAACTTTTCTATTTCTGTTTTCATTGCTTGGTCTCGTAATGGGCGATTGTTCGAGTCTCCTAAATTGTTTCAACTAAATTTTTCATTTCTTCTCCCGTCCTACACTTCCATTAGATAGCCTACTTTCGGGTCGACCACTGCAAACCCTTGCATGGCTCCTTTGGCCTTTCCTAGACAATAGTGCTGTCTATTAAAGTCGGCTGTAGTTGAAAATTTCATCAGGTGCGGAGTAGCTGACTCCCTCTACCAAGCACTCGGTTCGGGTAGAAGTTAAACCGCACAATGAGACGAGCCCCTAGTTTTGAGAGCTGTAGACTGTGCCCCTGGTAACCTTTACGGGCGTTTGAGCGAGTAAACGTTTGGCGCTAACAGTAGCAAATCCCTTCATTATCTTAAATTTCTCTGAGGTCATGCCTAAGGCGTCATCTTTCCATAGAAAAGAGGTCTAACACCTCAAGCCTTTTGTGCCACAGCTTTACACTGTTCATCTGGCTTTAGTTTCCCTGAATTTTTCGTTTGGACTACGTGCGATAGTTCGTCGGTTTCCGCCTCTGTGCTTACCCTAATTGGACCTCCGTCAGTGTTCAATATGTAAGACTTCGACGTTTTTAGGTCTAGATCTAACATCTGAGTCCAGCAGGTTTTCCTGGAGTTGGTCTCTTGGGCCTGAGTTAAATAACTTTGCATCGTCAGCACACACGAAATTTGCGATGAGCAAACCTTTAACTAAGTCATCAAAGCACAGCAGGAAAAGTATCGGGCCTAGGATGGAGCCCTGTGGTACCCCACTAGTGATTTTTCCTCCGCCGGGAGCGCCTCTCCTAACCGAACCCTGAAGGCCCGCCTATTCAAAAACGCCCCTTTGCATATGATAAGAGTTCCAGAAAGGCCAACATTCCCAAGTTTTTAAGCAGCAATCGGTGAATAAATGAGTCCTTTCTAGAGTCCAAGTAACAAGATTTTACTTTCTGGCCTTCATCCAACTTCCTGGTGGCTTCATCTAGGAAGCACAACAGGTTACTGAGAAAGGACCCCTTTTTGAAGAATCCGTTTTGAGTCGGAGATAGTAGGTTGTTTGCGTATCACCACAACTGTCGCCGTCCTCCAGTCTTTCGGTATCTATCCAGGTTTTAGGGATTCCACGTATATTGCACACACGAGAGCCGACAAAATCTTTGCGAGCAGATTGACGATGGCCGAATGAAGTCCATCATTCTCCGCTGATTTGCCAGATTTTAACTAACAGTTTTTTCAGAACTTGAGTTCTGTCTTCCTGTAGATCACTCATTGGAGGAGCTCGTACCTGTGGCAAATGTGAGGGGTAGCTGCGCCCATCATCCATTTTATAGACGCTTTCAAAAGACGTTTTGAGTATCTCGCACTTCTCTGTCTCCGACGACACCTCTTCCCCTGCGTGGTTTCGTAGGACCCAAACCGATTGCCTTAGGACAGCATTTGATGGTACATACGCGTGAAACCTTTTGGGATTGGTTTCATCTTGCTGAGTGATCCTCAATTCATGTTTCATTTTAGCTTTGTTTTATAAGCTTGTTTGCGTGATTTCGGACCATTTTGTAGGTCAACCACCTGTGCTATCCTCCAAAGTTTGTATAATCCCTCCATTAACGTCCCTTGAAAGTTATCGATCTCTTTATAAGAGTTGTCCACCATGAAGGGCCTTGAGAATTCTTCTTCGGTTGCAATGGCGCGTACCAGTCAGTGTGCTCGACTAGGCGTTCGCAAAGTATGCCCCACTCCTCCTCAACAGATGCATTTCGTTTAGGCGATCACCAAATATTTCAACCAGCCTCTTGGAGTAGACCGGCCATATTTATTCTACCGAAGTTCCTAATGAATTTGGAGGGGGGCTTTTCCTAAGTTATGCACGTCCTAAACGTGATTACACCATGATTGCTCTTGCCCAGCGGGACCTCCACAGTCACTTCACTAACGTCCTTCTCCGCTCGAGTAAGCAGTAGATCTAAAATGGACAATCCCTGCCCATATCTGAATCGAGTTAGTTGTCGAACATGTTGATAAAGTGCCTGCTCGTGGGAAAACCTGAGGAACTCCTTTTCAGGGGAACTATTCCCCGCGTTAGCTTATTCCCAATCGATTTCGGGCAGGATAAAATCACCAATTATGATGGTCTTCGTCGTTTTCCTAATTAACGTGCTTATTGTGTTTATCAACTGTCTATCCTCTTCCGATCTAGTCTAGGGTGCTCTTTAGACTCCAAGGATGATGAAGCATTGTCCCCGGTTCCAAATAGTGCATCTAACTGCTTGCACAGTGGGACTGCACAGTCTCGGTTCAGCGGTTTCCCACTGAACACAGTGATTCTTTACGAGAATCAACACTCCGCACCCCTTACCTACCTCCCGGTCTGTCTTATATATAGCAAAGTCCGGGGCAATGAGGTGACCTATGACGTGTCTTGATGACAACCATGTTTTTTTGCTCAGAATGACTACGTCATATTCTGAGCATCTGATTTTCAGTTCTCCCCACTTATTTCCAACATTGCAGATGTTTGCATACCGCGTTTTCAAATGAAGTTGTCCCAATGCTGGGGCCTCTGTGTTTAACCCATTGTCTTTATAAGTTCCCTCGGGTATAGCACCTGTGGGCCCGGCACGTTTTTCTCTGGATATTAACTCCCACACTGATTTCTTTTCTGCGCAGTTCTTCACATTTATTCCTTTTTGGCTGAGCCATCCTGTCGATGATGGCTTTTACCATCAAGTTCCGTTTCATTTATATCCGGTTAAACGGAAGCAATTTATTCGCAGCGCAGCGGCTAACTGCGGCTTTCTTATATCAACCCCTGACCTGTTATTTTTGGCGTTTTACGTACACCTCGATGTGGAGACAATCGTCATAGTTATATTAATTTCTATGGTCAAAATGGCCTTTAGCAGCGCTGGTTTTATCCCTCTGGCCGGTGTTTTTGCTTATCTGCTTGTTCGCTTCTGGTTTACCCCGGCTATGTTTTATCTGTCGTTTACCCCGTTACTGCAGGGTAATGATGTTACAAGTAGCGGGTTTGGTTGTCGAAGCTGTTATTTGAAGTTGATTGTACTTTTCATTTACCATGTGATACTTGGGGCTGATGGGTTCGACATTTTGAGGGCTGCCTCTGCGTGGAGTGGATGCAACGACCTCCACATAACTGGGCGCTCGCTGCCCACCTTGTAGTTTGTGAACCCCTACCAAGGCCTGGGTTCAAACACCTTGTGGGCCGATCTTTATGGATACCTCTTGTCCTAGTTGAGGCTTATCCACTTTTAGACAAACATTCACCAGGGGTCGTTTAGTCATGAGATGAAGGTTATATGGTGCTATTAATAATAATAATAATGTATATTTCACGAAGCCCGTGATGCATGTAAAAAGCATGATTATATGTTCAAAATAATCATATGTACAACAAAAGAGCAGGCATATAGGAGGTCTAATTGGAAGATATACATTATGGAAACGGTGGGTGAGCGGAACGAAAACGTAGTGCAAACGGAACACAGTGCGAACAAGGTCACAAACGTAGATGTGGAGGATGGAGGAACGCACTAAATGAGCATGTCTTTGGAACTTGAAGGAACAGCGGACCTTGTACCGAGAGGATTTGACGTGCGGCATTATTGGGAGAAAATATGGAGAGACGGCTTGTGAAACAAAGAACGCAAGGAGATGGAGATGCGGATACAAATGAGTAGGAAAGAGGAATACAGCGAGTTCACACATTTGTCAAAGTACATGTTTCTCCGTATTCTGCAACACAACTCGCTTCTGAGGAGCATTCATTGGGTTAGGGGCTTTGATTGGGCATGGAATGATTCCGACTATTTAGGCGTTGGTCGCTTTAATGTGGTACTGACTACACGAGAGACACCTAACCTTTTAGGTGAGGCAGAGGAAGTGATCCTCAACCTGGTCTGGAATGCGGACGCATGTAGTGAAAACGGGGGAAACAGCTGTGCCCAACAACCGTTGCCGGAGCCAAATGTCCATTGTAGGTGTAAGCCCGAAGCATTCAACAGGCCCAAGCCAACCGAATCTGGAAGAAAAAGGCGGTACATAACAGTTTGGGGTAATACCCAGCTGAGAAAGGGGGAGGGGGAACACAGCATGTCACGAAACAAAACGCAGAGTGGAATACTTACTGCAAGGAAGTATGTATGCATACATACATATGTATACAAATATAAAAGATGAAGGCAAAGAGAGGAACGATTGAGCAGGAATGCAAATGCCATTGACGATATTCAAGCTTCCAACGTTCGATCTGTATTACGAAAATAGATGACACGGCATATTGGGAGGACAAATTATGAAGTGTGAGGTGTGGGGTTTCCATGATAGGAGAACTGAGTGACCATACTCGAGAGCGTATTCACCGATGAGCTTTATATTCCACTGATTTCGTTTTGAGACTGTATCCGTGTACTGAAATTGGATTAAAACGTAAATGTGCCCACTGCTGCATGCTAAGCTCGTACTTAGGATGAGGGTAGATTACGCTATACAGGGCATAGGTATTCAAGAGTCAGTTGGAGTTGAGTGACGGAGGGTTGCGTGTTGAATAAGTGACATCACTTGTTACAATAATTCACTGAATGCGATTGGTTCCACTTCTCGAGTTTTGAGACTCTCGAAGTGTACTGTATATTTGACGAGATGAGATGATATGTGTACACAGTTCGAAAATCAATGCCCTCTTCATAATCTCGGTATATATGAGTGTTACATTGGCTCAACTTGAATATAAAGCTAACGGTAAATTTTGCCTTTAAGGTTTTGCAAAATGTTCAACAGAAGAGCATTTTTGGCTTTTAATAGGGATTCTGTTCCACAATTTGAAGTACTTTATAATAAATAAGTTTGATCGTACTGCTGATCTCACGTGAGGGATCGTTAATGTAAGATTCCTATAACGTAACGGGGAAGGCGAAGGAAAGGAATAAGTAGGAGTGTTATTGGAAGATAATATACGACAATTAAGGAGCTTATATAGAAATAATGAATTAAGACAAATGTGCCTGAGCCATAAAGGGTCCAATCGTAGAATAATGCAGCGTTCCATGTAGTTCAGAGGCGATGAGTAACCAATAAGTTTTTTGGCGAATAAACCCTGGACGTTCTCAATTTCAATTCGATCTGATTTAGATAGACCAAAGAAAATGATGGGATAGTTTTCTACATTCGGTCTTGCATGGGATACGTAGGTTTTTAGTATGCTATTTCTTAGTTTGAGGGATTTTGTAATCATACCTGCCTTGCTTTAGCTGTTTGGAATGAAACGTGTTCAGAAAACTTTATATTGCTTGAGTAGCGGAGCCCAAGATCACGCACAGACCTGCTGGATTGAATAGTTGCGTGATTTAATATGAGAGATTCGGGTGCGATTATACATCTGTAGGTTGTGTAGCAGCTTTTTACTACTGAGAAGTCCATAGTCCACCGGGTGCATCATTTTTCAAGTCGTTTTAGATCATAGTTGATGTTTTGTAATGTATTGGAAATGTTTTGGTGGTGGAATTCGTGGACTATCTTAATATCGTCCGCAAAAAGAAAGGAAACACCATGGCGCAGCACCGAAAATACAGCATTGGTTTAAATTACAAAAAGTAGGGAACCATGTACACTTCCCTGCATGACACCACTGGTGAAAAAAACGGGTTGTGATAGATGACAGTTGACGGATACTGCTTGAGTGCGTTTGCAGAGGCAAAAAGTCACCCAAAATAAAAGAAGACCGTTGAAACCATGATGCCTTAAGTTTTGCAAGTAAATGAGGATGAGGAACACGTTCAAAGACCTTGATCACGTCTAGATATATGACGATTATAGACGTTTTCTTATCGGCTGCCATGAGAAACATGTCAAAAAAGGCATACTGACAAGTTGTGCATGATCGCGGTTCTAAGAATCCAAGCTGACCAGCATGTATAAGATTATGGGAAAGTAGGACATGCACTGTTTAACCAAATGTTTTAATAATATATAGGCAATAAGAGTGTGGTTAATCGGGCGATAATTTGAGGGGTCACTAAGTGGGCCTTTGTATGTATAGGGATAATGAGGGCCAACTTTCATTGAGATGAAAAGATACCAAATTTCAAAGATAAGCTGAATAAATTCAATAATACATCTGCGATATCAGTTCCACCGTAACGAAGCAGCGACGGTGGGATGCCATCATGCCCAGAACGTGAGGATGGTTCTACCTTCGCAAGTAGTTGGGTCACTTCATTAAGGGTAAAATCCAGACGAAAGAGTGTGTTCAGTGTCCGGTGGAACGTCAGGGGTGTTTATGCCAGGATCCTTAGTCATGGATTTGAAGTCAAAGCTGTTAGGTGCTGCAGCTATCAGGTCGAGCGAGGTGATATGGGATTTATTTTCAGTAATGAGGTATGGAATTCCGGCTGACTTATGCTGAGTTTGTTTTTTGAGTAGCCCGGATTTGTACAGTGGTTTATTTGAACTATTTAACGCAGAGAGTTCCTGTTTCATCAGGGTATCCTCTATTTTCGGCCTTATGTTCAAATAAATACGATGAAACTGTAAGAAAACTGGCAAATCCTTAGTTTTTGTATAGATCTCTTTTAGTTTAATGTATTTCTTTTGTAGTCTCTCGAGGGGAGAAATAGATGTGGTTTGGGTGGCCGTGATTGCCGTGAGACAGGTTGAGAAGTTAGAGTAAAGCAACTCAGCGGATAGTTGAGGATCATGTTGCATGAAATATTTGTCCCAACCGCGGGAGCGAAGCATTCATACAGGGCTTTCCCACTGAAATTTCGTAAGAGATTTGCGAGAGGAACTTATTACATAGTGACCTACGGGAGCTGTAGATGTAAGGGATAACATTTGATGATCACTACCAGGGGAACAGATCGAGAGTACTTATCTTGATTTTGGGTAGACTTAAGGTGAAAATTAAATCGAGAATATTGTTTTTTTCTTGTTGGGGATGATACATATTGAAGCCAGTGTCCAACGATAATGCAAGAAATAAAGTCAAGTAAGTTTAAAGGGGCAAGTAAACTTTTCCAGCAAATATCTGGGGCGCTAAAGTCGCCTGCAATGAGTTTGACAGAAGACGGTAAGAGAGATAAATAATCAAATGCTTTGATTATTCGTATAAGATTGGCTGTGGTCGAGCCAGGTGGCCGGTATATACAGTCAATGTTGAGAGAGAGATTGGGGAACATAATTGTCAACCAGAGGGAGTCAGGAACCACATCAAGTAGTGTGTGGGAGAGGGGAGTAGCCATTAAGTTGTTTTTAACAAGGATTATACAGCCTCCTCCTCGACGGAGGCGGTCCTTTCTAAAGGTCTGATAGCCTGTTCTTATGACGTGGTCATGCTGGACTGAGTTAGTTAACCACGTTTCAGTGACAAGGATGATATCACAATCAAAGGACTAAAAAATGTTATGAAAAGTATGGAATTTATTCCAAAGTAAGCGGGAATTTAGTAGTATGATGGAGAAAGGGGCAGATTTATTGAAGGGCAAAACACGCAGATTATTACATAAAGAAGAGGAAAGGGGAAGCGAAAGACCAAGGGCCGTGTCAGGAGAAAGCTTGGGGTAGGTAACACGGTCAAGATACACATTAGGTGAGGAGAAAAGAGACTGGAAGACAGTAGGGATACCACCCAACGGAAGGATGCCGAAGTAACTGCGGGTTATGATGGGGGCTGGTATTGAGGCATTGGGACCTTTAGCAACCAATGGCGGGTAATTATGTCGTAAGGAACAGGACAGTTGATGGGAGAAAGGTGAATATGCTTAATTGGAGACTATAGGATTGAAGGTGAGAGACGGTTGTGAGAAGTTAAGAAAAGAGACGGGGAAAAGGGAGGAAAAAGAGGGCATCAGGCCGATTAGTCCAGGATTCATGGTATTGAATGGACTTAAGATAGGGATGTTTGTTTCTAGTGGAATGGGAATCCCTCCAGTGAAATAGTTTTGGGTGCAGTTGGTGTGATATACTAATAGGGCGATGAAGGGCTGGTATATTTAGGCGATTGATGAACGAGAAGGCATATCGAGAAGGTGGCTTAGGAGATGAGACAGGGCGGGGGTTGAGAGAGCGTTGAGTAGAAGGATAGGCGGCTGCCCTAGTCGGCGTGGCTGGATGGACAGTGACTAAGTCGGGAGAATTATTCGATCACCCTGGTGAGCCCATCGACAAGGGAGTGGCTAAATCCAGATGTGGGCGTTTACGAAGAGGGTTGCCGTGCAGTCGGGGAGGCAGTTTTTCAAGTTCACTGACGGCAGATTTGGGTTATTTGGCAGGCGGGTTGGATCGGCAGGGAACGTTAGGTGATTTTGCTTGCCCAGTATAGGGGAGGGACGAACTGGGCCGTTATGATCTGATGGATTTTTCTTTACGGATCTGGCAATCTCTCTCTGTAATGGAGTTCTATCGAGGAAGATTTTAATTTGCTTATAAGGGGAGTTATTAGTAATAATCAGTTGCTGAGATACAAATTCAAAAGCAAACATTTTCTCAGAAAATTCAAATAAAAGTGGACAGTAGTTGCGCTGAGTATTCTTGCTCAACCGGGTGCAGAGGCAGTCGCAGTGCACCATGTTTCAGGCCTTAAGGACAGCATTTTTGACTGTTGTGATAGGCAACCGGTCGAGTATGTTAAAAAGAACAGCATTATATGATTTTTCACGTCTGAGAATTTCAGCCGCAGAAGTGTCAATAAACATGTCAGTTCTGAGTAACCTAGGTTTGTCTGGACACACGGATGGTTCTATAATATGTGCGATAGGCGTAGGTTTAGCAGTGATATTTACCCCCAGCAGCTTGTTCTATCCTTTCACTACGGTGTAGTAGTCTTGAAGTTTTGAAGTCTTGAAATATTACACAGGTGCGAGGCTAGGCCCAATGGTCCCGGATCTTACTGGCTTCCAAGGTTTCTTCTAGTCCTATGTCCCGGTGAGCCGGGTATGGACAAGGCTCCACTGCGGCGGATGTTGGATAATTAAAGTGATTCCACGTCCTGTTTGTACAACAAGGTTACCTGAAACGATGTAAGGGGAAGGGAGCGGTGCAGCATCTGCATGCAGTGCGACAAATCGGAAAGTTTAGGGGGAAATACGGAATATGAATAACGCCATAGGACGGGAAGATATTCACCGTTTAGTGATTAGCGATTAGACCTAGATGCATGTTTAGATTCCTTTTGAAAGCGGATCTTGTCGGGGCATTCACTACTTCTTGGGGGAGCCTATTTCAAAGAGGAATGACCCTGGGGGGAAAGAGCACTGACGGACTAGTGTACGAGCACGCGGTTTGAAGAGTTTCATGCTATGCCCACGAAGATTATCCATACTAGTGCTCACAATGAAGTCATCAACCCTGTCGGAATTAAAGAGGTTGCACAGTAGGAAGATGTTTCCTCTTATCCGTCGGGTTTCAAGTTGGTACAGGTTCAAGATAGAGAGGCGTATAGGGTAAGGGGTGTAAACAAGCCATGCACAAGTTTTGTTGCCCTCCTTTTTACACGCTAGAGGGCCGTACAGTCGCCCACCAAGCGGGAGTGAGTAATTTGACTTTCATTAATGGTCGAATATAAGTGCTACAGAGAATCTGAAAATCATCTCTATCTATTCTGGGAGAGGNAAGAACATGGAAGGCTGATCTACAAGCTTGTGTTGGTGGTAAGAAAACGAGAGTGACCTGGTCAGCCAGAAACCAAGAATCTTATGATGTTCTACACTCTCCATAGTCATAGAAGCGTTGGCCCTGAAACTATGTACAGGACCCCCCGCAAAACTATCACATTTGTCGTCGTTTATTGGAAGGTTCCAAGCCGAAGGCCAGTCTTTGATTCCGTGAGGAATCAAGCCATCAGCATGAGCTTTAGTTAGACTGTCCAAGGAGGAGACGCCAAGGAGGAAGGCGTGTTGCGTTTGAGAAAAAAATGTTGTTTCTGAGTGGTTGTTGTCGCGTCAAACAGATTAGTCGAGGAAAAGATGTAGAGAAACGGGAGGGGGAAATAGAAGAGCAAAAAGGAACGTGACTAAACTTCGTTTGAAGATATGAACGCCTAATTGATTTCATCATCTCCAGTGATTTGAGGCTATCCAGGATTTCCTTGACCCTAGGAGCTGGAGATATTCCTGCTGGAAACTTGCCCCAGATTATCATGCGTTTACTGCATGACTCTGTCTCAGACAGCTTATTGGCGGTGTCTAAGATGTTTTGGTCTGATATCTTGAGGGTCACTTTACTGGCTTTTATTTGGGGAGAGAAACCTACAAGTAGTGACTTCACCTCCATCAACTCAGCCTCCAGTTTGGGGACTTTGTCTTTAGACTTAAGATGGCCTCGCTCTGCCATAAGATTATTCTGTGTTGTATCACTTGAGAAGTGTTGATTACCATGTTGTCGAGACGCATAGATAGCGTTTTCTTGTCCAGAGATACATCCTGGATTAAAACAGTATCGTTATTTGCTGCTATCACTTAATATTAAGTTGTGGTACAGTGATGGTATATAGCTATCATATATC
>UZAN01044175.1:0-11964 GCA_900618425.1 Echinostoma caproni
GGCCGGTTATAACAAAACGTACGAGCAGGACAAAGTTTACGGTAAGTGATTGGGAAATTGGTGTGGTGAAAGGTTTTGGATGTCGAGGTATTTTATATTCGCATCCTGTATTTTAAGTCCCAGTGGGTCTTCTTCTGCCAAAAGGAATGCCCAACAAATAAGTTAACTTAATGTGGTCCTCGTACTTACATAATTCTAGTTGAGTGAGGTTCTATAACTAACTGAGTGCATCGTACGTTACCGGCAGTGTTATTCGTCAAGGGTGCACTCTTTCACCATTCGTATTCAATTTCGTCGTAGGTGCACTAAATTGTCTCCAAAACATAGGTATTGAATGGGCAGCTGGAAAAAACTTTGCACTTTCCAGGTCGTTGATAGCGTCGTTTTTCTGTTCGCACGTACAGAGGAGAGGTAAAGTGCATTGGATAGACTAACAATTAGTGTGCCCTTTGGGTATATACTTTGCACCTTCAAAATGCCAAGTGATGCTGCAAGACTGGGTCTAGCTTACTCCTGCTTTGAAACTAAATGTTTAAGAATCAGTTACAGTGGATTGCTTTTCCCGCTTGGTTTGTTGTGTGACCCATGACAAAGTGCAGCAAAGGAGATCAACACCCGCATTTCCAAGGCACCAGCAGCGACGCAGAAATAAAACACCTTTTGGCGCAGATGAGATATTTCATTGAATTTGAATGATTGTTTATATTGCTCTTCCGTTCGTTCAGTTCTGCTTCGTGGTTGTGAAACCCTTCATTTGCAAGTCGAAGATATCCATTTGCTAGAAGTTTTCGACTATCCGTGTTTATGTAGGTGGGTTCGCGTGGGATCGAGTGGACAGGCTTCTAACGTGGAGGTGAGGCGTTTGTGTTTGGGGGTTTATCGGAGATAAATTTGCTGGTGCATCAAATTTAACTTAGTAGGTTCCGTTGGTTAGGAAACATATTGTTTATGCTCAGTTGACGTCTGCCGCACCGCACTTTATTCGATGTAGCCGCTCCAGGCTGGAGGAAACAATGTGGAGTTTAACAGGTTGTTTGGAGACGAGGTACGGAGAATAACACAGAGCTATTTGATCGATTAGGTGTCTCCCACCTTCTAGTTTGGGGTCCAAAAGACTCTGAAATCGGTTGATCAGTAAGACTGAGGGCTATGACAATGAATCGACAGCGGTGGCGTTCTTCTTGTCATTTATTATCTGGTCAGAATACTTGAAAAGGTATGTAAGCATAGTTGGATTGTGTTCTTTGTGTTGAACACAGAGGTAATTGTAGCGTAGGAACGGTAAGCAGATAGATCGGGGTTGAGTGGAAAGCTTGGAGTCATTGAGTATTTTAGGGAAGAAGTTATTACATGAAGTAAGATGAAAATCACACCATTTTGTAGTTAGTATTTAAAGGAATAAGAGAAACACGGTTGATTTTTACCAAACCGCGATGAAGAGTAATGAAATCGTTTTCAAGTAATCCAGGGAAAATAATGGGCGAACATTAAAGCATGGAGATACCCGCAAAATTGATTCCTGGAATGCCTCCATCACAGAGCTCTCATGCAAAATGTAAAGAAAACCGTAAGATTCAGAAGTGTGAAAGGATCATTTCTCCTGCGTCTGGTGTTTAATAAATACCACGTATCACCAACCTTTTGGCAAGTGTTCATTTACTGAGAAAAACGATGTTGAATTCCGGAGAACCTAATGAACCCAACTATAGAACAAAAGAAATTTCAGTAAATTGAATACAGAAAGCCTGTGGACAACAACAGTATAGCAAGAGTGACAAATCTGCAGTGACCAGTAGACAATGATTGGCAGAAAATCAAAAATAATTTACAATAAATCTAAGACGTGTTGACTACCGTAAAAGGTCCTAAAGAATGAAGTAAGCTTCCATGATGGTGTCCCCGAACACCTGAAGCACTAGGGAAAAGAGACAGAAGCTGGATACATTACAAAAATGTGAACAGTCAGCCATCACCGAAGAGTCGAACAATTTGGAGAAGTGGGACAGTTTGTCTTGTAAGGACAAACCAGACGAAGTATAAGTTTAAACTGGCTATAAAAGCCAAGCGACCAACGAAAGTTGCTATAGATATGTCCAATGAAAACGCAGCCGTGGGATATCATAGATGAATTAATTGTTGCCCGACAACAATAAAATTGCTTCAGATGAACAGATCGAGACAACAGCACTGCAATTGTTTCGGCAGCATTCATAGACCGGATAATTGAAGATGATAAACTGGGGCACCGAACTCTCTACCACCGAGCACAATCTCGCTGTAAATCTCTGCCTCAGATGTTCACATGTTTCCAGGAGAACTATAGATAAAGCTAAATCAAGACCGATCAGATCAAGTGCTAGTGCAGTGGTTAAACAAATCCTACTGACCGACGAATTCCATCCCTATACTATATTCGTGTATGCAAGCCTCTCGGATCCCACGCCCCCACCACAAACACACACACACACCGCAGTAATCTCGATGATCGAATAGGTGGACAAACGAAGATTTCGATTAATCCGAATTCCCATCGTCACACTGATGCACGGTGTTGCTAGGCCCCCCTATCCCTCAGGACAAACAGGACAACAACATGCTAGTCGGCAGTGGCTTAACGAGCGACTGAATGATCGTGAGTATACGTCAATCGATTAAACGATGACCTAAAACTAGGGCAAGCTGACTCATGGACAAAACGGCCTGGAAGGATGTTGGTCAGAGTCTATAATGAACAGATCTACCACGTGATTGGACGATTAATAGTACCTGATGCAAGAAGCGTCTCTGTCACTTTAATAATGCGATGCTTTGTCACTCCATAGCGATCAACTAGTTTAGGGATGCATTGAGACCAGCGTGGAGCGCACTTTATTGGTTGGACATTGGTGTTTTGTGAAAAGGCTCTTGGAGAACTGGTTGCTCGATTACTTCTAAGTGGATTATTGTCGATTTCGGGACTTTCAGCTTCGTGCGGTTGAACGTGGTCGGAGTGTCTACAAACTACTGGCCCATTGCCTAGCTTCAGACTCATAGTGTTATCAGTAGATGAAACGACTTTTGCTGGATGTTATGTAGAC
This sequence comes from Echinostoma caproni, assembly GCA_900618425.1. NCBI lineage: Eukaryota > Metazoa > Platyhelminthes > Trematoda > Plagiorchiida > Echinostomatidae > Echinostoma > Echinostoma caproni. The sequence continues at coordinate 3,078 of UZAN01044175.1, forward strand.
TGAGTTGAGAGTCTTGTATAAAACGAGTCGGAATCATTATACAAGCGGTCCTCAGTTCAACTTGGTTGTGCATATACCTTCTCTTGGTGTTTTTCTACCGTTGCTCTGAGGGAGAGAACGGTAGTTGTAACTTCTTTAGCATTTGACTCACAATTACTTGTGAGTAGTGGTGTGGGATAATTGGTTTTTATCGATTTGTAACGTCGTTCGGAGGGTTCAATTCAACATTATTTCACCTAGGGATAGTTCAGTGGTCTATGTAGGGGTTGTTCGATAAGCAAATGTAGTCTATCCAATATGGTCTGCAGGTTTCCCTCCGCTCTGTTTGAGAATGTCTTGCTTTACCATCTGAACTGTTCGCTCTGTCAAGCCAATTGACGCCAGGCGGTAAGCAGTTGACCGAATGTGCTGTATTTCACTGTTTCGGGGAAATGTTTGAAACTCCTCGCGGGTAGATAGAGTTCCGTTTTCTGTGCATTTTTTCTGGGATACTATATGCTCCACATGAGGAACGCATCTTAGTAACCGTAGTCTCAACGATAGCATGACTAACTGGATGAACTTCTATCCAATTCGATAAAGGCATAGACTGTAATGAGGTAAATCACTCCGTTTATAAGGCTAAAATAATCTACATGTATCCACTACCTCGACTTATCTAGCCAACGTCAAAGATGAACAGGATTTTGAGGGTTTCGATGTTGGAGCTTTGTGGTATCCGAAAAAGGAATCGGAGTGGAATAGCTCGAGATTTGATTTAGACTGAAAACTCACTGAATTGCGCGAAGTCAGGCAGAACCAAGACGAGCTAGGGATACAGTTAATCCTATTCGGAAAGTCACGCAAATAAATATCACAAGTATCCAAAAATCGTTTCTTCAATATCTAACGATGTGGTTTATTTGTTTGACTTCTTCCGTTCATCTGGTTGGTGCCATTTGAGACCACAGGATTGGTCGGTAAATCCGTTTCCTGATTGGTTACCTGGGAGCTGTACCGTGAAGCATGCGTACCCGTTGCACGATCACCACATGCTTCTGACTTGCTTCAAACGTCCTTAATAAATCATCAATATCTTGATTAGTCCGTGGCCACCAACAATACCCTCTGGCTAAGGCTTTCATTCGGTCAATACCGGAATGTATCAAAAATGAAAATGATCTTAACAAAATTTTGGCAGAAGTGAAAGCCGTTTTCTCTTAGTGGGGTTCAGACAGATCGTTTCAATTTAGGTAATATGGCGTACAATGGTTCAAGTGTTTGGGTAATATTTGGGAGGTATCGATAGTGGAGGAATCGGTATTGAGAGAGCATATCAAGGAAAGAGCGAAACTCTCTATCAAGTTCCGAGGTTCGGGAGCTTTAATATGAGTTTAGCTTTGTCCTCTATGATAAGCAGTTCGTTTTTGTCATGACGATAACCAAGATAACGAACAGAAACTCACATTTGGATAGTTTTAGCTTTAGTTTCTCTTCACGTAATTGCTTGATAACGGCGGAAAGGGTCTGTACGTGTCCCTCGTCTGTATCAGCAGAAATAAGAATGTCGTCCATTTATGCACAGGTAAACGGAATATCTTTGATTAGGTTATCCATAATTCTTTGAAAAATGACTGCTGCAGACGTAATTTCAAAGGGTAAATTAGTGTTGGGAAGGAGACCAATGTGGGTAGTGGCTGTTGTCGACGCACGATAGGATTTGTCTGATTTGATTTGTTCACGTGCAAGGAAAAATCACTTTTAGTAAATGCTTGGCCACCCAATAATGTGGGGTATAAATCCTCCACATGTTGTACTACATATCTATCGAGAAAGGTGAAATGGCCCACAGAAAGCATATATTCACCGCAAGTTAGAACGGAACTGTCTGGATTGTTCCGAGGAACTACTGGCTTTCTCCAATCATGTTACTACGAGGTTTAATTATTCCTTTCTTTCACTTCGCCCAGTCCCTCGCAGCCCGGATTTCCACCAAAAGCTCACTCTAATCCTATCCGCGATCTAATTGGATCATTTTCCGCGATTTGTGAAACTTGGAATCCCTCAATCCGACACGAGATTGTCCGATCACCGGCTCGTAAGGTTATGATGCTCTAGTTATCGCCTGTAATCCAGCCGTGTAATGTTGGCACTCCATCTGTGCACAGTCAAATTTCACTGGGCATGCTAAGGGACTCGAGGATGTTGAAAAGTTGTGGTTTCTCGTTCAGGGTAGCTGGGCAAGCAGCACATCTCTTGTTGCAGCCGAACCACCTGGTCGATCGATGAATGAATCCGATCGATTGTGTGATTACCGGACTCGAACAGGAGGATAGGTTACGAATCCGATGCTGCTTAAGTGTTGGTAAAGAATCACCCCAGGATAATCGGTTATGTAGCGATGAGCCATTCGAGCAATTCGGGATGGAAAAGGTTTTTGAGATGATGATATTGGCCAACACTTGATTGATTAGATACAGGCACAAACCAAAATGCAAAAGTGGTTTTGGTTTTATCATCTTCTTCGTCTGTCGTGCTGTGTCGCTCTATTATCACAAACAATGTATGTCATTTATAGTTATTGATACTCTGTCAAAATTATATGTCCAACGGAAGGGTCATCCCTACAATACTAAATTCGTGCGGCGAGGACAAAAGGAACGAGCATTCAACATCGATAATGCCTTAGCTGTTACGTATTGCCCAGTCGTTTGCTTTCCTCGTATAGCCTTTCCGTCTTCAGCCCTCAATTTGACTGAAAACGTTATCCTCAAACGTCTTCAGCAGTCCTTAAACGTTCTCAATAACCCATTACAGTTTTCTTCACAATCCTCGCAAACCCATTGTAGGGCACAGTATCCCACCTTTTTCAGATTATCACTAAGTCTCTGAATAACTCGGTTAAGTCTGATGGGTGTTTTTCTTGACTATTCTTCCGCATTCGATTTTAGTCCTCTATCAAAGTTTCTACAGAAAGTGGAATCAGTTAACTACCTCAGAAGTAGTTCTTAGTTAGTCTATCCAACTATTTTACTGATAGAGCACAAAACATTAGACTTGGAAGGGCTCCATCCAAACCCGTAGTCAGTATTCAGATTATCACACAACGTTTTGTGTCAGTTTCGCGGAGAGGATTCTCGTAGACCCTAGCCACCCACTACAGGCATAACGAACATTTTGACACTCCCACCACACGCTCTGAATTCCGACAATTTCCATCTCGTGTAAACATCGATCGTAACTCTGTTTTTATGTAACAAAATAAAAGAGGACTGCTTCTCACGGCACAACTATAATAGCATGCCTTATCAAAGCAATTTGCCCAGTGTGGCTCAATGTTCTAATATCTGTTTGGATCAGCTTTGAACGATATAGTTACCACAATATCATCATAACAGATTACCCATTGTGATTTCTTCAACTTTGAGCTGATTGCTTTAACACCTGCGAACGATCTTCGACTTTTAATGGGATGTCCGTTTTAAGATTGATTTGATAAACTATCAATTTTATTTGCGAAATCGTCACTTTGAATTGAGAAACCGTCACTTCTATTTGAGAGAGAAACGCTGTGGTTGGATCCGCTTCCGTTCAGTGCGCCTTATTGGTCAATTGATCACACGTTTTCTCTACCCCCGGATTAAAAAATGTCGTTTTACTTCCTTTTTCGATTTATTGAATATACAACTGTAGAGTGAACTTTCAGGAAGGGGGCTGTGGCCATGCAAAGGCTGCCTGGGGGGAAGATACAGATGTAGGGAAGACGGGCGGCGGTGGAGCTGTTCAAACCCGGGAAACCCAGATCACTAGTTGGTGACCTAACCACTTGGCCACCACCGCCAACAACAACCTATCCTCTCACACACTCTCGCTAAGCTGAAATGAAGCAGATATCAGTCTTGCATTTTGTCAATCTCACTGACGAACGTCGATTCGATGTAGTAGTAGTAAGTGCAAACTATCTTCGAACAATCTTATCGTCATTGTAGCATTTCTCGATTCAGATTCACCATGAGAACATCACCGTGGTCGTTCTTAAAATAGTGATTACCAATCAGAAATTGTGAAAATGTTCGTTAAGTTAGTAAGTTTCAGGATATCAGAACACATTTCCTATGCCTGTTGAGAGATTAAGCAACTTAGAGTTACAACTCCAATGATTTGTGGATATCTAGATCGTGTCTACTACTATAGAGACTGGTGAACCTTGTGGGTACTCTAATAATAAACTGTGGTAACCTCCCGGCGGAAATGCAAGTTAATTCGAAAAAAATGTACAACAGTATTTATGATATAAGATTGGTTCACAAAGCCAGTTACAGTCAGTAATCAGGCATTTAATCACCATTTCTTCCTGAACCTTTCTCGTCGGTATTTGATTATACCTACAGTTCGGCACGACTTCTTGTATTCTTGCAATGAAATCTTTAACATGTTCTTCAACTTTTTTGTGCAGTGCCGCGAAACAGTATCCAGCTGTGTATGTGCACTGGGTCCAAAGTCCAACGTCCAACTCACAGACAGAGGAAGCTCCTTGGCTTATAGATTTGCCCGTTTCTTGAGTGTTCTCGGAGAGATCTGGCGTACGGATGAAGTTCAGTAGAGTTCATTTTCGTTTTGGTCTCAGCCTCAGCCAGTTTCTTGAGGGAACCAGTAACGGTGGGTTGAGGATTTCTGAAAATAAAGGGAACAGTGACACTCAGTCAAGGCCTGAGCCAAGCTGATAGAAATGGGTAAGTGCATATGGATTTAGACTACAACCTAAAATAGTTGCCTTTTCAGGTGTGCTGTAAAAACCGGCCAGTGGTCCATCTAACGTTGCTCGCTGGGTGGTCAACTCCCCTGGTTCCAAAAGAACCCTGACTTGCGACAAACTTATCAAGTCTAAGCCTGAAAGAGTGCGTTGTTGTTGCGGTGATAACGTCCTCCGGAAGCGCATTCCATGCAGATATGGTTCGTACAGAGAAGTGTAACCGTCTGCTGCTTCTCCAGCACTGTTGGTGTTGTCCAGGCATCGAGTGACCCCGTAAATACTGGTTAGGCGACAGGGTCAGTAGCTCCTTGTTGGGGTGATCTGGCACTGTTGCAATTTTGTGCATCAGTATCAGGTCCCCGCGTAGACGGCTGCGAGAAAAACTGAACAGGTTTAACCGTTGCAATCTCTCTTCGTAGGTTAGGTTGGAAAGACCTACAACTGTTTTTGTTGCCCTAAGTTGAACTGTTTCGAGGACTTTTTTTATCTTTCATCAGTACTGGGGGGCAAGCCTGTATATTATATTGCAGGTGCGGTCGTACGTACTCTATTTTTCCGAGGGATCTAGTGATGAGATGCTGGATGGAGCTTCCTCTTTTAGCCATTCAGACGCAGTTTTTTTCAAAAATCGCTTTATTCATCCTAATGGATGGATTCTCAGCTTCTTGTACTCCAGGAACATTTATCGTCGCATACAGTCACAAAAAAAAGTGAAAAAACAGCATCGTCAATTCAAAGGAATGTGGAGTACAAGCTTAAAAATGAATATCGATTGCGTAGGCAATTCAAGAAGTTTTTTCTAACGGATATCTTTTGAGCCAGAAATCTCGAAAGATAGGGGATGACGGACAAACGATAGGCGGTGGTGCGACCATACATCAGTTTATAACGACATATTGTTACAAAAGTGGATATACATTGTTTAAGTTCTGTGTGTAATGGGTGAGTGGTGTCTGATAGAATATTGTTACAGAAGTTATCGCAAGAGGTAAAATGTTTGTCGGCGATAAAATTAAGCAAGCGCAAGTAAGCAATACCGCTTGTGCAAGAAATAATTTTAATAGACCGTCGTAGAATAGTGTAATCTTTAGCTCTAAGACTGGCAAATAAAACTGGGGAGCAGTAGAGAAGATGAGTAACAACACAAGAATATACAAATCGAGTGAGTAAATACAGTGGAACTTTTAAAGAACGCAAGCGGGTAATGCAGAAACACAACCGTCGAATTTTTACAAACGTAGAAGTTAAATGTGAGGTCCAGGTAAGATCTTGGCGGATAGTAACACCGAGGTATTGTAGAGAGTTTACTGGGGGAACAGGCTGGTTGTCAACATAGAGTGCAGAACAATTCCTTTCCAAAGAATGTAGCCGTTCTTCTTTTGGCAAGTGAAAAGGTGATATCGCTAAATTTAGATACATAGAAAGGTTACTTGGAAGACGAAGACCATAATTTCAAGGCAGATAAACTGATTTGAAGATGTGAGAAGCGGAAATCACCTTGGAATTTGGAACCAATTGTGATATCATCGGCATACTTATTAAGAAGACCATTTGGGTTGGTGGGAAGGTCACGAATATAGAAAAAGAAAAGAAAGGGGGACAGAATTGCTTCCTGGAGCACCCCTGAGTTGATTGGTAGGGAGTCAGAAGTTTTTCCAAGAAACTTTGTGAATTGTGTTCTACCAGCAAAATAATCTTGGAGTAGAGAGAGGGTATTATCGGACAATCCGGCACCTTGGAGTAGAGACAAAATCCTGTTCCTTTCAACAAAGTTAAAAGCGTTACTATAGTCAAGGAAGAATACACGAAAAGCCGTACCGTGCATGTCTAGGGATAGCAACACTGAGTTTACCAAATGAGCGAGAGCATCTAAGGTGGAACGTTGTTTGCGATAAGTGAATTGGTTGTCATCTAGCTGTCTAGTATTGGGAATAATGTTACTGAGCATGAACCTTTCGAAAATTTTTAGTGAAATAGAAGTGCAGGCTATTGGTCGTAGTTTTCCAGCTTCTTTTTTGGTGACTGGTGTAATGCACACAGGTCTCCAGCAGTCGACAAATTTTTGTTCCTCAAAGCAGCGGCTGAAAATACCGGCAGGTGGCGCAGGTGGTGCGCACATTCCATGAGGACGACTGAACACAGTCCATCAGGACCGGAAGCTTTTGATATTTTTAGGCACTTCAGCTGTGCACGCACCTGATTTCATTTGACACGTGATACTTCACGATGGTCAACTGATTGGAAATAAGGATGCGATATTTCATTTTCAGTTGATGTGGAAAACATGTAGTTGAGTTCATCTGCTGTGGGCTGGGGCCCACGTAGTCTGACTTTTGTTCCACAAAATGCTTTTCATAGCGCTCCAGATTTGCTTGCAATTGCGGTCTCCAAGAAGGGTTTCAGTGTAGAGTTTGTCAAGATTTTGGATCTCATTCTTGATCAGTACTGACGTTTGTTTAACTAAGTTCGATCACGATTTTTATATGCCCATTCCTTGGTTCTTCTGAGGCTCTTCAGTGTGGGAGAAGAAAATCTGGCGCGACTGATGGTATAGGGGATATGGGGCAGCAGATATCGAAGCAAAAGTTCAAATAGCTCGCGAGATGTTCACAATCGAGCGAGACACTTGGATCGAAGAACTGATCAAAATTTGTACCACAGACCATTTCTATCAGTGATGTCAAGTGGACCGGGACACACAGCCTATGAAAAAACTTCTGGCTAGATGTGAGTGTCAGTGTACTATGGTGTTTCTTTATTTAGACTTTTGGTAAAACATTGATGATACAATGATCGGAGTTTGCCAGAGGGGCTCCTCTTCGCACAGCAAACAGGTCGGGATCGTTTGAAAATATAAGATCCAGCTGCGCGTTTCCTCTTGTACAGGAATTTACAATATTGTGGAGAGAGAGATATGTCAGTAAATGAATAATATCTGCATGGTTAAAATTGCCACAAACAATAAAAAGAGAGCGTTCTTTGTGGTTAGAAAGTTCGGATATAAATACATCAACAAACGTCTGTACCTCAGAAGTTGTATTGGAAGGTGCTATGTAAATGTTAGATGCCACAATAGAACGATATTCACTAAGGAAACGGGGTTTACATTCAACCGAAAGACATGAGATATATCTCACGCTGTAAGTGAAGATAATCTTTGTACACTTACACCAAGACGATTTGGTGTAGGTTATTAGACCACCGCCTCGATTTCGTAGTAAACAGTCCCTATCCAACCGATGCATATCAAATAAATCCAGCTCAACCAAAGAGTTGTTGATGTCAGGATGCAACCACGTTTCTTGCAGCATAACTATCCCCAATGCATGGTATTTTTCGTCCTTATCAGTTTCGTGAAGTCGCTCATTTTGCCAAATAGTGATCGTACGTATGATCAACAAATCGCAGGGATAGACATTTTCTGAGGTTTTCTTTTAGGCAAGGCCACTTGCCAGCCTGCTCGGTGCTTTTTGAGGAAACCTGATCTGGACGGTCTGCATCTTTTGTATCTATTTTTGACTTGACGACTGAACTGATGGAGAATGCCATTCTTGCGCGATAACACAATGCTTCAAATTCTTTAAAGATTTCGGGGCGTACGTAATCATGGAAGCGATGAAAGAAAACTTGATTCAAACGATTAAATCCAATGTGCAACGTAAAAGTTGATAAATTGTTCACAGGGGTACAAGAAAAAGTTGTTTAAGATGTTACTTTTCCGGGTTAGGATTGACCCGAGATTGTTAACTTGTTCTACCACTGTTAGGGGCATGGATTGAAGGAAGTATCCTCTTACAGCCTCACCTCTCAGATGAATCACATGGCACTTGACGGGATTCAGGAGTAGACCGTTCTGCGTGCTCCATTTGCCAATGGAATCAAGGTCTCTTTGCAGAAGGTCTCCGTCCTGTTCATAGTGGATGCTTCTCCAAATCTTGCCGTCATCAGCGTATAAAAGAACCTTTGAAGTCAAAGATTGCGGCAGGTATTTGACATACATTATGAATAGCAGAGGACCCAGTATTGGTCCCTAAGGAACACCGCTGAGTACTGGGTGAGGAGTTGAGAGCTCCCTGTTGATCCTCACTTTAAAGTTTCGAACGGTTAAGTAGCCGTTCAATCACCTGAGAAGGTTACCTGATATTCCACACTTGA
>UZAN01044175.1:12702-22980 GCA_900618425.1 Echinostoma caproni
CATCGTCGATTATACTTTCCATTACTTTCGAGAGTATGAGAGGGAGTGATATTGGACGGTAGTTACCTGGGAGAGTGCGAGACCCTGGCTTGTATATAGAAGTCATGGTACCCGACTTTCAGTCGGTCGGTAGTCTGCTGTGGTCCATGAAGGTTTCGAACAGTNCAGCAGAATAGCTGGTATTTTGTCTGGACCCGGGGAGGTGTTGGGGCGTAACTTTTGCAGTTTCTTTTCGATGGTGGCTCTTTCAAAGTTGATGAATGAAAGTCTTCTGATGTGGTCGCTATCACTCTGAGCCTCCTCGTGATTGGCGTTGTGGCCTGCGGTTGAGTGAAACGTTCACCGCGCATCAAGTGATTGACCGTTGCGGCCTGCCACCACACGCACGGACGCATGTCATGCGGACTTACTCTATTACAAGGTCGATCCGCCTCAGCGAATCAGAGGTCAGTATTGAACTCTCCTCATTGATTGGTTCGTTGACTACCCAGCCTGACGACACTCCCTTTGGTAAGACTTGCGCCAGTTCTGTGCCTGCCTGTCTGTATGTTGACGCACTGCATGCTCACCGGCTCACGGACCGGCTACGTTTACGTTTACATACTACAAATATAATTACTACTTAATTCACTACTTGCCTACTTATTGACTCATACGGAATACAACAGTTGGGTTGCGGTGTTCTTTCAAACATCGCTTCAAAGTGTCTGGCCAGTGCTTTTGACCCATCCTTTCTGTAAATATGCATTCCAGAAATCGCAAGTTCGGAGTCCAGTGTGTCTTCGTGCAACCAGGTCTCCGTTATTGCAATGAGTTCCACGGAGCTTCGTTCGGTCAGTAGCTTCAGCTCTGGGATCTTATTGAGTAGGCTCTGCGAGTTTGTGTAGACACGAGCGATCGCCTCTGTCTTAAAGGTATAGACGGGTGCTCTTTCTGTTGCCTCTGTATTCTCGGAGGAACTTAACGCGGCCACGATGTGGCCAGGTTCTAGTCGTTTTTTTATTTGTCTGCTATGCTCGAGTTGGGCTTAGTAGCTGTCATAGGATCTTGAATCGGTGATAACCGAAGGACAGGTACTTCGTTAGCCGCGCTAGAAAGAGTCATAATGGCAGCTTGGTTCACCCTTGGCTGGCATGTATGACACTTCACTTCCGGTGGTAGTGTGTGCTTCAGGTTTCTCCATTCCTCAAGGAATCGATATTTCAGTTTCTCATCGAAGAGAATGATCTTCATGAGCCGGGGTGAAGATAGATTGCTGAGGTGTGAGGGTCTCGGGAGCCTAACGATTCTCTCGGCCGCTACGTTACATAACCTAGATTTTTCTAGTATGTATTGCCACTGTTCCCAGTCATGTATATGACTGTGTTCCTTAGCTTTTACTTCTGATGCACCTCTCAGAATAATAGATGGAGCCTCTGCTCTGGTGTAGTTTTTCTCGGCACTTTCACGTCTGCGGTGCCGCTCTTCCCATTGAAGATCCCTGCGGATACGTATGTGCTTCCACTCCGACGTATAGAGCATAGAGGCGCCAGTAAGGATACGTGATGCCTCAGTTACGCTGTTTGTTTCGAGCCTGATTGGTCTAGATGTATGGACCTGTGACTGAAAAGTGCTGCTGTTTAGTCGATAACCCATAGTTTACTAAATGGACCGTGTAGCTCAGGGTCAAGGGTTTGCAGTCCTGACCCCAATGTTCGTGGTTTGAATCCTGACAGGGACACAAAATGTGTATGCACTACTGACGAGTCCCAAACAGAACGAAACAGCTGTACAGTGCTCGTTGTTGGTTATCATAAAACATTTCCATCGCAACCGAAGGCTGTTTCTGCTCGAAAACTGTCACACTCATCCCTACACTACTCAAATATACTCATCCGTACGAAACACAGCTAACAAATCACTGCTATAAATGTATCTATGTATGCATTACGCGATATTATCACATCTTATTTTTCCAATACTCACCATAATGATTAATGTTTTCCCTCCCAAAATACATCAAAACCATAGGTTGATTGCGTCTGCTACACTTTTGATGTTTGGTGGCTTACCTTGCTTTGAAATTTGAACTCCAATGGTCTTGAAAAATAAAATTTATCTGTGGTTGTTCTGCGATAAACAGAAGCTAACTTCTTGTACTTGGCACGATGGAGTTGCTTTGTGCGACCTAATTGGGAAAAACGGATTGGACGTATTCCGCAAACGATTCTCTTGCAGTCAACGATAGCTTGCCCAACACATGCTCAGATCTTACACGATGCCGTCTTGAGTCGACAAAATGATTACACATCATATTATGACAGCTTTACCGTGAGATGTCGCACTGGTAATTTTCACCAAATTTCTCCGCAAAACTGTTCAATAGTAATTCATTAAGTCCACTTTAGTACCACAGTGATAACTCCGCTTAATCCAAGCGTATCCCATGGATAGTTTCTAGCTAGATTCGTGTTTGAAGTGCGACGACGTCATTGGTTTGGTGTAATTCGGCAAAATGTTCAACAGGTTATTGTTTACAGAAAATATCAAACGGCGAACAACCTCATCTTTCGAAATTCATAATCATGCATGCCCACGGACATCAATACGTATATCACTAGTTACATTAGCAGGATATGATATTCACGATGACCATATTGTTTCGTGTTCACTCATCCCATGATAAACCTTTCTCTGAATGTGATTGGTTTGTGACATGGACCGGAGGAGGTGAAATACAATTGTGGTGATTCATGCATACGTGACCGCATTCCAAGCACGACCAGGTACAGCTTCATGTCATCCAATCACGGTTCAAGGAGCTCGACCAGTGGTACATAACATCCGAGTTAGTACATGTGATGCGTCTGCGCAAACGGTTACGTGATTGGACTACGGCCCTTCGACCAATCATACGGTCTACTACTTTCTACAAAACATGCTGTAATTCTATCAATAAAGAAAAGCATTTGCTGCAAACCAATTCCTCGTGTGTTTCATTGGTTTCCGCATTTTGGGTTGGAGCCAATACAGTTCTGAGCATTACTGTACGGGTTCTCGTATTCCGATATTCGATACTATTCTGACTACCACAACAATCAATTTATCGTTAAATGGGTTCATTATAAAAACAATTATGATTCGCCGGGAACCGGAAGTTACGATTCTCTTCGAAACTAAACCGAATGTATTGCAGCATTCTGAAATAAACGATCGTCGTGATGAGTATCAGTAGGTCACTATTTGCCGAGTCAAACAATAAGGACCCACTAGCAATAACATTGTTCTCAATACTGCTCTCACTAAACATTTTCAACTTCAAATGGATCCGTTGTAACTTCAAGTGAATCCATTGGAAACTGCATTGGAAACCCCACAAGATTATTGGTGTTTCGGTCGTCAAATGTCCCCGATTGGACCGGGTCTATCTAAACCCCGCCGAACTCACTTCCCCGTAAACAAACTAAAGTACTTTTTAGTGAGTTACCGAGCGAGGATGAATGTTTCGGTGGGGTGAAGTAGGCCGTTTTCACCCCGCCCCATCATCAACCCGTCGCATCGTCTCATAAACTGGTTACATTTGCGCGATCTTTATAGTTTAGTGAATGAGACTGGTGGTGATATGAGTTACAGTTATCGATGATCTCATAAACGATTATAACTCTGTACAGGGTGCTCCATGAGGTATTACGTAAAGATCGGTAAAATATTCTACCCACGGTTGTCTTATTACTGAACGTTGAATAAGGGAAAAGGTTCAGTGGCACCGCGGATGCCACTTTGCAGTATATTTCTCGTATGCGTGTTACCACGAAAAATTGTGTAAACGAGCTACCTATCATACAGTTGGAGAGCAGTGACATTTTTTCTACTCTGAACTGAGCTGGGCGGTGATATAGACATTTCACATTATTACTGTACTTCTCCGTAGTCATTGGCCTCTTCCCCATTATATTCATTCCGCTCTGAGCCAACCATTGTAGAAAATAGTGCATTTTTTCACAGATACCTGCCGGATTTTATTTTAGCGAATTAAGACAGTTGATTTGTTCGCACGATTACCGAAAACTCAAACATCAGTCAAACCAAATCTGTTTTGTCATCTTTCGTTTAGTCAGTTCAAGAGAAAGAAATCTGCTATAAATGCTGATGGGTTTTTCAACTATATTCTTAAAAGAGGATCCTACAACTCCGTATTGTGTATGCAAACGCTAGTTGATCAATTATTGCAAGAAGAGCACAAATCATATGTGATTGTGTGTGACAACGCACCCTGTTATTCTAAACTGGAAAATGTCTTTGCCGGAGGAATAGTGAGCATTCTCAGAATTGCTCCATATTCTCCAGCGTTGAATCCGATAGAAATGATATGGAGCATTATGAAAAGTTACATCAAAAGGAGCTCAGAAATCAGCATGCCAAGATTATGACGGGTGATCCCAAAGGACAAACGAACCAACAGGACTGGAAGATGGCATGTTTGGAAAGCATTGCCAGTGATGCCAAGTCTCATATCACGAAGGATCATTGTCAGCATGCAACTAACCATGTTCGTGTACATTATCCAACAGCTATCGAAATGCTTGATTTTTAATGCTATTGATCTTTATCTAATCACTGAATGTTTTTGTTAATGGGAGATATAGGTCGGAAAGTTCTATCATTATTGGAGTCGATAGTTCGGGTTCATTAGATAGTTCGTAGACTTTAGGGCGCATTTACAATTACAGTATTCTGGTTATCCACTTTGCGTTTGTCGATAATTTAATACAGAACCAGTCCCTCGGTAGGCAGTGTTTTCCAGGGTAAGTGGTGATTAAAGAAAAATCGAGGCGGGAAGTTCATGCATCGTTAAAACAGAACGATCATGTTGGGCAGATCGACATTTTACATATCGTTAGGGTGTAAATGGTACCAGTTATCAATCTTTGGGGTTGATTCCAGTTTGGTCAAAATAATCACGTACATTTGGATTCGAGAAGAGAGAAACTGCTGCAGTAGTCACCCCCGTCATCTTATGAATGCTAAGTGTCTAGTCAGAAATACGTAAGCAATCGCATTTGATTCAAGGGAATCGGTTTTATTCGAGAGAAACTCGGCCTGTTGTGGGCTTAGACTGACTCCACTCATACAAAGAATCATGCTCACATTCACGTCTGGGCATCGTAACCGACTTATCGATCCATCTTGACGTGATTCGCTTCATTACCCGACCGACAGAGGTCAATTAACTCCGGGTTCGTTCATTCGTATCTACGACTCACACCCGATAAATGATCACGAACACAACGTTCCCGGGTGGGTTTGGGGGGAGAGAGAGGGGGAGGAGGGGTGAAAACGGCCTACCTCACCCCACCGAAACATTCATCCTCGCTCGGTAACTCACTAAAAAGTACTTTAGTTTGTTTACGGGGAAGTGAGTTCGGCGGGGTTTAGATAGACCCGGTCCAATCGGGGACATTTGACGACCGAAACACCAATAATCTTGTGGGGTTTCCAATGCAGTTTCCAATGGATTCATTTAAAGTTCCGGTGGATTCACCTGAAGTTCCAACGAATTCACTTGAATTTGAAAAGGTATAGTGTGAGATGCTTGGCTCGTGTGCGCGTCAGATGTCCCCCGTGAACGGATACACCAGACAACCGCAAATGGGCCGAGTCAAGGTGTGGGCTGGGACCGTCAACAGACAGGAGGTTTTCCGTGGAGAGGGAGAACTGATGATCTGAGGGTAATGCAGACACCAGAAACCAAAATTTCCAGTGAGAGATAAACACGACTCACACTGAAACGCAATGACAAGTTACCAAGGTCGTTATACTAAATTGCAAGTGAATGGTAGGAAAAAACAAATACTTGAAAACCTGTTTTGAGTTTGTTTACACAAATCACTAATCATCCAGCCCCATTTACCAGCGTGTAGGAAGCGTGTGCTACTTGGAACTGGCACGCGCATCCTGTAACTGATTCTTATTCTTATCAGTTGTCATAAACGTGTCATCAAAATTACAATACGGACCTAGATTCGATGAACCGAGAAAGGATGAAACAGACCACCGGTTTGTTCTGCTGGTGCGTATATGAATTGCCTCGGAATGCAGAACAGCTTCGTTTGAAATTTCTCTTGAAATGAGATTGTGCAATTTCTGGCTTTTTGTTGCGGATCATTTGAACTGCACTGCGCACGGTTACGGGTGCAGCAAAATGATCTTAGGTGTGTAGCCTAAAACTTGGTTTTAGCTACGCTATTCATGCCCATCCCAAGAAACTATCCCATAATTATTCAATCTTACAAAATACAGGTTTTGTGATTTTGTCACTTTGCACTTGCCCGACCTTTGATCGACTGTGTTACAATTTGTGATCTCCGTTAGATTCTGGAACTTATCTACCAAATTGCTCAATATGCAAGCTTTAACCATATACACAAACGAATTCATGATAAAATTAGTAGGTTATGATGAAAAATCATACTGCCTTGTTCGGTGTGCCAGGCGCTAGTCAACCGCACAGGTACTCCAAAACGCAGAAAATGAATTCGTGCCGGTTGACAAGCCGCTCTCAGTTGCACTACTCCCAGCAAGATGATCGCAACTACCATTGTGAGTAACAATGTCCGTTCTGTGTTTGGGAAGCTTCCGGATTTAACCTACCTGCTCTAGTGAAAGGTGTTTCACAACTCTCGTGTTTTGTATCTCCATGAGTCATGGTTTTAATGAAGATGTGGATAATTCCGTGGTCCCAATTGACAATTTCCTCCGCGTCAGACAATAGACAACAGTACAGGAACAAACTGGTAGACGGTGCGATCACGTACATCAACTAAAAGTGGCGTGGCAAGTCCGAAGTACTTTTCAAAAAATGTTATTAATTGCTTGACTATCGTCGATCACCCCCAATTCCCCTCTTACCTTTTATTGCTATCACCGATTTATACAATACATCCCACTATGTATTGTCACATATTTACACATTTAGGGATCATTTCCGACCGTTTATTGCCCCATCTCTTACTGATAGCTTGCATTTAATATTTGGTGACTCCAACTATGCATCCTTCATTCCGCCTAAACCTCAGTGACTTTACTATCGAAGCCACTAGAATAACTTCTCATATAGAGCACATAATCACTAATCAAGTTGACAAATTTTCTACCGAACATTTCTCCTCCTTAGGCATCAGTGATGAAAACCTGATTCTGATCAGATCTGAGATTTACTCACACCCACGACATTTTTCTTATACTAGACCTCTGTCAGTGATTATGTTACGTGTCACATGTGCAATTAATCAACAAGTTCAATGCTTCCGCGACAAATCGAATCTGACTGAGTTATTCACCGACCAACAATGTGACGGGCATATGGGAAGAGAAGGGTGCGAATAGTCACACGTTTTGATTGCACGCCCAATCAGTGGGAGGTGCTTCCGGAGTTCACTCGCTATCAATTCGGTTATTATTCTGAAAGTATCTTTGATATTTGATGAACTACACCGTCGTTTGACTCCAATTATGGGTAAACAATCAATCATTGATTTCACATTTTACGAAAGTAACTGGTGAACCGTCTGGAGTGTGGTTCCAGTGTATCTTACCGCGTCAGTGATGGAGTACAGAGTAAACAAATGAGTCGGAACGCACAATTCTCACAGATTAAGGTAAACAGATACGGTTTAATCTGGCAGCCAGCAAATCGATCCAACAAGCAGAGTGACGTAGGAAACCACTTGGTAGCTTTCGAAAAATGGCAACTGTTCAAACCACATTCGCGTCATACACTGTGTCCAATACAGTCAACACCAGCATCGAGGAACGGCCAGTGACGGACCGTCGACCTCATTGGTCCATTTCCGATATCTCCGACGGGACACCAATACATTGTGGATAAAACGGAATACTTTACTTGGCGGATCGGTTCTTTCTGAGCAGAGAACCAAAAGCCAGTACAGGAAGCACGGATATTATGCAGTCTGTGTCCCTCGGCTATCCTTGACTTGATCCTAGATGCAGAAATATTATGGCAATTCATTGGGGATGATTTGCTTGTTTTCAGGTTTGCTCATTTCTCTAAAAGTGCTGATGTATTAATCATTATGAAATTGTAGATGAAGAACGCCCGTTGCACTATGAACCTTATTCAGTAAATGTGATAAGACTAAGTCAGTAATTCTTGCTCACGATGGATAAGTCCATCGATCACACACGTGGCACTCCTGCATTACTTCTAGATTCAATTCCACTTTCGTTCACTCCTAGACGAATACGGAAGAAACCGTTCTCACTTCATTCTTCGTTCCACGAGTTCGCAAGCAACCCGTGCTTCTCACCGTTGTCCTCTCCCCAGCCGAACATGCGAACCGCGTGACTTCCCAATAATTCAACGGTCTGTTGATGGTAAATGCCACCTGCGTAATAATCAAAGTCCTCATATGCATAGAAGACAGTCGCGACTGATCCCCTCGTCATAATTCTATACATTATATCCTTTCCGTCGGAATGTACATTGTACGACGATGTTCCTGTACAAAAACCACAAAAATCCAGACAGAATTGTGAATGATCCTGCTCCCAAACTGATTATTTCTATCTGCAGACCTTACAGTTCGTGAAAACAAGGACAAAGACGATGCAACCCGCGTGTAAATGATTTGTCGCGCAATAGAGAATATTATTTACCGACAGTGTATTCCTCTGTCATTGGAACCATTTGGCCAATAAATCAAAACACATGCGGTCGCAGTGCTGTACTGTGGTGGATCGTGATTGAAAATGCACTATATTGGTCAAATGCGTTTGCTAAGCAGTAGTATACGTTGAATGTTAGACTCAGCAAGCAAATTAAACTGTTTTCCGCTATTTCAAAGAGAAAATATTCGTTAAACATACTTCGATCCGGTATGCGTTGCATTCAAACAAATCACAGGTCAATCTTACATATTTGCAATCTATCTAACTGTGACATATTTGATGCATTTTAATATTAGATTAAAGTGTTTGTAGACAAACGGCAATAGTGAATGCGGACTCGAGCGAGGAGGAATGAGATAGACAAACTTAAACGCTTGAAACGCGTTTATGCAACGAATTGTTTTAGCTACCTATTGCAGTATGTAACTTGCTTGTTTTCCTCAGTACACTTCAAACGGTTGTCCTAAAGACCAGAAAATTATCACTCCGTCGAAGAAAAGTCTACTGCGTTTACTGCAATGTGATTTTAAGTCATCAGTCACAGTTTTCAAAACACACAGAAATACACAAATATATTCAAACGTTTCCAATTATTTTCACTGTTCAAAATTTGATTGACTCACCGTAAACTATTCATCTTCGTATGTTCTGTTATAACCAGCCTGACATTCATTTTGACAACGAGGAGTTTCAAAGGCCATTCCCGGGTAAGGCTTCAGTTTTTCGGACGTACCATTATAATCACAATTGAGGAAAGAATAAGGTGAGCATCCCTTAAGACTATTCAGTTAACCACTGGTCATAATTCCGTATTTGGTCCAGAAATCCTAAGCCTTCTCTATAGCATCCCAATTCCGCAGAAGTCACAACAAGTCAACAAATCAAGAACGCCCAATTCGGCAGTTAGTCGGCCATTGCTGTGGATACACGTAGGATCGGTCAGGGCCTCGATTGCCCCAAACGATTGCAATATATATAGTAGGATGACAAGCATATTAGTCACGATCTACTCTCGAAGGAAGAAACATAGTAGCATGGCTTGACACGTGTTTTGAATGGACAACCATACGATTTGTTGATATCCTATAAGCTCGAATTTCTCGATTCGGAAATTTTGAGGCAAACAGTTATGAACTTGTATTGTTCCTTGATTTGGACAAGTTACCGGATGGTGTAACACACTGATTCATAAGCAACTCTTTGCGAAGTGTTGGCTCGGAAGAAATCGATGAACGGGTATATGGCCGTTTGAATGATGATGTACTTTCTCCTCTCCCCCACCCGTTCGAGGATTCGAAACCCCAGTGGGTTCATTGATTCAGTACCAACATCCGTGAAATATGCCATGATTCTCATCTATTTGGCCGGAGCAACGAGAGACAGATAGTTTGTTTGTGTGCATGGGAAGTAATTCTTGTTCGAACACTGATATTGCGTTCCGATTGGAGAATTTCTGTTCAGCCAAGTACTTTTTCAACATTTGGACAACGACCGGTTTCACCGTGCAAGCTTATAAACTTATCAAACAGTTCACATGTGAAACCGATCGAGATGAGAGTCCGTTGGATTTCAATGATCAGTCCATAAACAATTGGGAGCAATATAGAGTAA
>UZAN01044176.1:4228-19045 GCA_900618425.1 Echinostoma caproni
GCGCCAGAGTTTGGAGCAATCGACTGAGTCGAAAGCCGCTTTCAGATCGAGAGAAACAGAGATGGTGGGTCTACGAAAAGAATGTCGGGGCTCCAGAATTTAGCGGAGAGTGAGGATATGGTCGATACAACCTCGACCAGGTCTAAAACCTGCCTGGTTCTCACGCGTATACCGTTTACGTGCGGCAGAGGACAAAAGGAGTATAATACCGGCGAGAAGTTTAGATATGACATATATATATATATCACCGGCTTGTACACAAGCTTGGTGCCAACGCAAAAACAATAATAATAATAATAATGAAAGGCGACAGGTGGTTTGGAGCACAGAACAGGGTGAAAAAGGGGTGGAAGAGTTAAACACCAGGAAATGGAGGCTACCTGGAATAACAAAAAAATTTGTGTTTCACCGTACCCCTTTTGGTACTTTTTTTACGGGACACGGGATTTCGACAGGCAGACCGTACAGCATTCGCGCCACTGACTTCTATTCCTCATCCCTTGGGCCCAAATCTGGAACGCGGGCTGCACTAACCGAAGCCAACTTCCTCATGCTTCTAGCCATGTCATGGTCTAGCCGCGAAGCTTCTTCAAGCGTTGTCCAGCGCGTGCGAAGAGAGCACGGAGAGGTAGTCGGTGGGTAGGTATACGCAGTACGTGACCAAGCCATCGGAGGCGGTGTAGAGCGATTACTTCTGTTAGACGACTATCAGTACTCAGCACGCGACGACGAACCTCGTCATTACTCACCCGGTGTTCCCACCAGACACGAGCAATGCTTAGAAGGCATCGGTGGTCGAATACGGAAAGCTGATTAGCATCCTCCGCTCGGAGAGGCCAAATCTCGCAATAGTAAAGCAGAACACTGTGGACCGCGGCAATGTACACCCTTTCCCTTAAGGGACAGTCGGATGTCACGCCGGCGCCATAGGTATCGCAGGTTGGCGAAGGCTGCTCTAGCTTTCGCTATTCGTGATGTGATCTCTTCCCCAACCCCACCACCAGCTGTGATCAAGCTCCCGAGGTACTTAAAGCTCTCGACCATTTCCAGCTGATTACCACAGAGGGTGGGTGCAGGCACAGGCTCCTGCCAATCTTGAAACAGTACTTTGCACGTCGATGGTGCAAAGCACATACCATGCCTGGATATCTCTATCGCCAAGTGGCGTAAAGCTTGTTGGACTGTCTGTGCATTGTCACCCAACAAGGCGACGTCATCGTCATATTCTAAGTCAAGAAGTCTGTTCCCTGGATCTTGATCACGCCTGAATAGCAAATGAATACGAACGTCGGCACCTTCTGGGTTCTGCAGAGCTCTGATGAAAATGTGGCACTTGAATCGGTCAATGAGTGAAGTTTGAACCTTTTGGCACTCACGGTTGACTCGATCAACATAGCATGCCATAATGCTCTGCATCCCATTTGATAATTTTACGAAAACTTCATGGAACACTGATCACAGAAATTGACTCATCAAGGAGTTCTGATAGTTGTGCAACTGTTTCATCAAATTTCAGATTCTTGGGTTGTTCAGGAAAAATATGGTTAACAAATCTAAAGCGACCGTTGGTTTCAAGTTCACGGACAAGAGGTTGCACTTTCCAACTATCGTCCTGACGACTGAAATCAGTTCGGAGCGTGTCTTCCCTTGACGCCAATTAGAATCTCAGAGGAGAGTAGGTTCTCCCTGATAGGCCTCTTGGTATGGAATAGCGTGAAGTTAAAGCATATAAACCGATGTGCACGCTTACTCTGCGTAGCTGAACATTGTGATCAGTCTGAAAACAGGTTTGTGTCGAGCAGAAGTTAAGCCCAGTGACCAAGAGATGTCTGAAGTTCGTGCTAACAAGAAAAGACCGTGTTCTGAGCTCAGGCTAACAAGGCTAACTCCGTTATCCGAACTGCAGTTGTCAAGGCCGTGATGACCTCTAAAATGAACCGCGTCAGATGATCGACAGCGAACACGAGCTTTTGAATCCTCAGTCGTGATGATGGCATCATTCTCATGTGGTTTAAACAGAAGATCACGAAGGCAATGGAAGAAGCTGCCTCTGACTTGACTCGGGCCACAGTTTGTCGGAGAGACAGAAGAAGCCATGCACAAGCACCTTTCCGATGATCTGCTTGCTGAATTACATGAACCTGTAATAGGTGAAGATGAATAAGACCACTCTAACACTTTATCAAAGAATTATTGAACATGAAGCGGTGTGACTAGACACGGGAAACTTACTCGATGGCATCATCGTCTGACAGGTGACAGCAAGCGTTGGCTTGCAACGAGACTTCAGATTACTTTGGCGTGAGCCGGTAGCGTGTGACGTCACCCACGTGACCTTTCTTGCTCCTTGCCTTTCGCTTTTTGTTTATTCGTTTTTCATAACCACTATTTTTGGTACACATTTTCTAACCCCGACACTTCGTACATTTGAATCGATCCGAACAACACACAATTACTAGGACATTATTTGCTACCTGTTTATTCCATCTTTGTAGCTGCAATAAACGAAGGGGTAAAAATCAATTTGTTTTCCATTCGAGGTGTTCTGTCGATGTGAAACGTTTGATAATGGATTTCCGAAGTAATCTAATGCTGTCTGGATTATATCCATACCAGGGTTTTCGGGGTCGAATAGATACCGTGAATGAATCATTTGACATGCTTTATAGACCTGCCAAAGCACGTCGCTTAATATCGCTCTTATTTTGATAAATCAGCCTACACTCTACTGTCAGATGGGTCAAGCAGAAGCGGCTGCCGAAGGCGGAGATAAAACGTATGATTTCACACACCGAACAGAGACAGGATAATGATTAGCAGTCGTCGGTCGTGAATGTGTTCTCTCTCTCACACCCGAATTGGCGCTGAAATGTAACGTCTAGGACGGTGTGGTACGGTTGATCTGTGGACACCTGAGCGAAACGAGTGCGCGTAAGCACACACACGCACCAGGTGCTGGGTCATGTGATCATAGCTTGGAGATGGACACAGAGGCTGCACAAAACCACAGCGACAGAGAAAGTTGTTCGATCGACAAAAAGAGCGTCAATCCTCATGCGCACGCACACACAGAGGCAGATGCAAATTAGAGAGCAAAGTCTTCAGGTGTGTATCTAGGTAGCACAACATCACCTTTTAACGATTGTGGCCGCTGACACTATTCAAATACCAAACAAACTGTTGGTTATCATGTTACATTCTGTCTCGAGCAAAAAATTGGACTCCAAAGTGTAGAATGGTTTTTCAGAAAAAAAGAGACTGGTTACTCACCCACCGTCATTAAAAAGGTTAATTAATCATGCTGTGAGTGGGATGGTGAGCGAGCGATCAACCGAAGCACGACGAACCCGAGAAGTGTAAAGTAGTAGTAGTACAAAAACGACTTTCAAAAGCTTATTTCCCAGAGAATTTTCAAGTTTTGTGGTTTCCCCTAATCTAAAGTTAACTAAGTAATTGAGAAATTCGAATCATTGTGAATGTTCCCCTCATATACATCTTCATCTCACAGTACGTTTTGAGGTCACGGATTGAACCCGTTTACGTACGTAATACGGTGTGCATGAAATCTGTGTCCGAAGTTGACAGGGTGATTAAAACCAATCATGACCAGGAGAACCGACAATTTGATTTGAATACATTGGTCTCCTAGTTCAGACTTCACACAATCATCCGGTTGTGACTAGTGCACATACCTCATTCACATGAGCGCACAGATCCGAGAGACTGGCCAATTGGACAATTAAAGACATGGCACCGGCCAACAGTGCGTGCAGAGCACAACGATGCGGAATTGGTAGCGTGGGCGGTTCGTCGACGATCTTTTTCTGTACAGCCAAAATCAGTCGAAACAGTTCTGCGATCACCTGTCCAGATGGATGGTAAGCGCAAAGCAACATGAACAGTGGGTTAAGCGATTAGCAAGAGAGACAGAGACAAATTGGGTCATATTAATCAGAAGAAAGCAAACCAATTGCACCTAGATTCCTGTCCGCTAACAAAATTTGAGGTAAATTTGGATCGGAACAATCTTTCACGCTTTTGCTTTTCATCTTTCATTAAAATCGTAAATTTATAAACTAACTTTTGTCTCCAAATGACGACGCAGTAAAACGCATAGTAACAGTTATGACTGATTAGGATGCGGAGAAAATGAAGGAATGAGATAAAATATCGATTAAACACAAGCGATAAGGAGGTAACCAGAGGTGCATACGATCAGGAGCATCCCAAGGCTACAGAAAGAATGATACCTTCGCCAAACAGCGAAAACTCTGTGGCAGCAGGAGAGTTCCTAGGAAGTGGTTAGTTTCAACTTGTGACCTGGCTTGCGTCACACAAACCCAAATAAAGTGTTGTGACAAACGACAGTGTGGCTACCAATTAAAATTAGCAAGATTGATCCCTTCATTTCAAAACCGATGGACTACTGGAAACTGCCGATCCCCGGGCTGCCTCAATGTACGAATCGCCTTGATCACCGGCTATCATTAGACCTCTGCTTCTGACGGTATTCTGTTGGTTTACGATTTCGGCTCTGGTTAACCTGGGCAGCTCAGTGGGATCCGACTAGCTACGATCTGAGGGATCCAGTAGTTTCGCCACAGCACAAGAAAAATAGGTTACGGGGCCTTATCTTTTACTCCAACATGCTTTAATTTAGCACCCATGAGTTCAGACATGTGTAAACATAAAAAATATGTATGAAAAACAAAACATACCTGATCCGCACCAAGCTCCAGTGCCACGAGCCCGACAGTGCAGAACAAATGTTCCAAACAATCAACTTTGTTGGTGGGATCCAATAATTGGTGGTAGATGTTTTCTGTGAGAAGTACTCCAGTCTATAATTGAACAACAAAAAAAGATAAAAGAGTTTAAAAGCAGACGAAAAATTGAGGAAAACAAAAATGGAAGTCATTTTAAATACAATTTACTTTGACTGTTATTGACCAAAGAAAAATTCTGGATGTTAGCACAAAATACATACTGCAAGCGGACCAGTAATGCCTCTGTAAGCCTCACTATAGTCGATGGTGGGTGCATTGGGTTGTGGCTGGTCACCGTTCATTTGCACATACGAAATTCCTCCGTATGATAGAGCCTCAAATAGCCCTTGCTGACGAAGCCATACTGCCTTCACGTGGCGATTTTTTCCCATCAAATTAAAAGGACGAAAAGCCAACATCCAGGGCTATAACCGGGTCGGTGAACCACTGGCATTTCATCTAGGGAAATGGGTGAAAATCACTGATTCCAAACCAAACCAAGAAGAGCCGTACAAACAACACACATCTTCCTGGTTGTAGTAGTGGTCAACAGCTCGATGGGAGCACCAAAGTACACTGGATGCCTTGGAATCTTGACCCCGTCCAAAGAGGGTATGATCTGATGAATTGTACACCATCCATTGCGGTTTTCAAACACCGTTTCGCTGTTTTGGATAGCTAAAAGCTCCACTTACGAATTCCGAAGAAAATTCACCAGCTACGGTTTATACAATTAGACAGTATTCCGCACACTAGCTATTCATGGACCTTCTCCCCTATTATGAAATTATTGTATCGTGGTACGTTAGTCACTGTCTGGGTTCTGACGTGTATGAAACATAAACATGCTTACAGAACCACCAGGGGGCATTTCTCTGTCACCCTTCAAATCCCGTTCAACGGCTCAGGTTGTTATCCGGGACCGATCAAACAGCAGGTCCCTGCGATCCTGATACAGTGATCTAAAACCACAAATTCATCGGTTACCATTGAGACGATTGGCAAATTTAGAGGTGGGCAATGCACTGATGCGGCCAAACTTGAATTCCCTAATCAACTAACGAATCGACTATCAGTGCAACCATCGATCCATCCAATCGAAAAATCAATCGGTCTGTGATATGTATGTATGACAGTGCTTGTGAATGGTCCGAAATAGAGTCCATCCTCAGTCTGTTTGCGGAATCCTAGCGATAAACAAACCACTACTAATCTTTTATTTAAGGTCTATTAACGGGTAAAGGCATCGTTCGATTTCAGTGTAAAAGTGAGATAAACGAATTCCTTCAATGTTATGATACAAGAGTAAGACATACGAAAGTACACGCACGCGAACGCCCACATACATAGAGGGAAGAAAAACGAATACATATGAGCGAACTTTGAACCCTGCACAAACAAATCGATCTGATATGGAGCGAGCGGGACAGTCGACGCTTCAGAGCGGAATGTGGATTATGCGAACGGGGTGAGCTGATGACCCAGATTCGCGGGGCGGAGGGGGGAGCAGTGTGTCGACAGGTATCCCTATAGAGGGTGTGCGGAGCAAAGTGCAACATATTTTTCTCGCCAGCTCACAGACATCAGCATGCAACAATCTCAGAGATTGTTGATCTGCTATATGCACGCACACACACACACACACACACAGAGAGGAAGCCAGTTCACGAAAACGGATCCCCTTGAACGAAGGTTAATCGCCGAGATTTGTTGATCAGAGACCTGAACCATTCGAGTAGGCATGCGCTTTAGACTGTGAAACCGATCAAAGAGCAAGAGCGGAGTGAATAGGTTTGGCACTCACAGTGCACCATAACTGTAGATTGACTGGAATATGAGCGCGTCAGTGAATGTGTTCGCACAGACAATCGAACACGGAGGGTATGTATGCGTATGTGGACTACCAGGGTACACAACTATGTCTGAACAACTATGTTTTACTGCTCACCAGTAGATGAAGTAATACTGATGAGGTAACTAATGTGTCCCATTGAGTAGGGTTTCAGAAGGAACAAATCAAACCGAGATGCAGTTCAGAAAGAGATAAATTGGACAAGCGAAACAATCTAACATCCAATAGAAAAGTTGTTCTGCCTCAAGTGAGTAGAGATGTGATCGGTCAATGCGCTGAAAATGAGCGACGAAAAGCTGCCAAATGCCAGGAAATTGATTGAAGTTGACGAGACTGAAAAATGGTACAATTGCGTCAACATTTCGTCGAACAATACAATACACACGTACATATATGTATGAATGTAACACTTCCTTTATGTAGATTGATATTTGTAACCGAATAATCTGTAGCTAATGAGTAGAATGGCACATGGTATATTCCACATCGCTTCTACTTTCCGGGTAGGTGAGTGATTTTGATGTGGAACGATACAAAATGACCAGCTACAACTGGATCCAAGCCAGCACACATGATGATTCGATGACAGTTATTAGCAGAATACAGTGTGGACACAGTGTTGCACTGGTTTGAAAGTTCAGTCCTAAAAGAATGCATGTGAACCGCGAGGGGAAGGGGGTAAAAACAACATGAGATTGACCGAGTTGAGTGTGATACGGGACGGAGCTAAACGGAGCACACAGAGAATAAGTTAGGAAAAATAATAGCGGGAGCAGCAACAGAAATCTAACCATCGATGGTAGAAGCGCGCGCACACACTCACATACATGGGGTAGAATAAAAATGTGACCATAATAGGTCTCGAGAATGGTTGTGGGAATAAGTAATGTGAATTCGTTTACTGTTATTAATATTATTATTATTATTCCATATTCAAGAATGTGGGGAATGCAGAACAAAATGGAGACAACATAGCTGTGCAAGAGGAGGTCGTGTGAACCAATGAGCGCATGATCATCTCCATTGGTTTTGTGACTTTTATTTATCTCACGTTGCATTGTGATAAAGTGCGTGAGCTGATCCGCGAATTTCTGGGTACAGTGTGTGAAACGGGCAAGTGAGTCCAGTAGCATAACACAGAAAAAAGCGCGTTGGGTTTAGGAGTCAAGTCTGACAGAATACATTACTGTGTACAAACAGAAATTCAAACACGACGGAACTCATTATAAACACGGTTTTGATAAACAACCAATATGTCCCAGCCCATTTTTATGCGAGGGTGTTTCCACCAAAGTTTGAGGGCGAAATGCTGATATCCGAGTTCACTAGCCACAAGCAACTCGATCATCTAGGGGAGTTAGAAAACTATGATTTAAACAGTGCCAAGAACTGGCTGCACGACATTATGGTTACGATGGTGATCTGTTCGATTGGGCAATAGCGTGTATTAGGCACCATGGATGAATGAACCTCTCTCTCGAAGTGTGTAGGACTCGACTGAGTGGAGAACAGCCCCGATGGGTTGAAACTTTCAAAGATTGTTCAGCTGCTTTGTGGGTCAGTCGTTAGATGATTTCGAACTCGGGTTATGAATCCGCTTGCTTTGGGATGAGCGATCGATAGTAATTCGCTCACGATCAAATTATTAGCCGATTTCTTTCTTGACACAATATGGACTCCGACAGGTGTGGAAAGTCATGTATATTTTCATGCTCCTTGTTGTCCGAGTATATCGATCGTTGGTGACAATTCCTATAGATCAACCGACATTCGAGCACACATTCTCCAGTACTTCTTCTTTTCATACGAAAGCGCTTCAGATCAGATGGAATCTCTAAGCTTAGTTGAAAAGGCTGAAGAACAAACACTAACGTTTTAACCACAAACAAAACATCGAAATGACCCCCCAACAAATAGTCTGACCAGAAAAATCACAAGCGGGCACATTTGCGGGATGGTCGTGGCGAGGAAAAAAATCAGATGCACCAAAAAAAACTAGACTGTGGGTAGTTATAATTTCTCCATTTGTGAAAAAAATTGGTCAAGTCACTAGCAGATCTATTGATTTGATCACTTTCAATCCATTCAGCGTCCTCATTCTCATCGACCTGTATACGAGAAACAGCATTTCTCCAAGCAAAAGAATCTGCACTACGAACCGGCTTCTGAATCTGATTTAGTCGTCAACGTCGGAATCGAACCAGCAATTGTACACGTGTATGCGAAAATTGTAATGTGATGGAAGATAGGTTGTTTCAAACCATATAGTCACAGTGAAGACGACAAATGCTTTTCATAATCACGCGATAAGGAAGCGCTTGGAGCAGAAGACCCTAAATAGACACACATAGATGAAGCAAAAAAGACAAAGTTGAGAAGAAAAAACTCTGTGAAAACTGAACAAACCTTTTTCATGAAAAGAATATCCTGTCTGGATGGTTCTTCCCATACGAAGTAGGATTCCAAAGGTTGGTCGTTGTATACTCTGTAATGAAGTGGAAATTGTGACAGAAACACAATCAAAATTTGGAACGAACACTGCGTGTACATAAACAAAGATGAAAGAGGAGGATTACCTGTCCAGCACTTGACTTTTTTCCGACATTCAAGCAAAGAAACATGAGTGAAACGACGAAATGCAAACTGTCCGGCGGAGGTCATATGAGGTTACAACGCTTCGGTTGAAAATTATTGCATTGCGATAGGAAATAAACGGGGAATAGACACTCTCAATACAGTACAACTGTGGCATCAATGATCGTACGAACTAACTTCGGGACATTCGGATTGTGAAAAGAGATCTGAGCAACTGGATGTATGGGTAACCTTGGAATCATGTTTGGTGCGCTTAAACCCTGATTGGCCGGATACCGGACCCCCGACAATAAATAGTGGTCTCCAGGCCACCCCTCCACCTTACAAATTAAGCTGGTCCAAGGTACCGGCTTTCAGAATCCATTGTGTTGTTCCTACAGCTCCGTAAGCAAATTCTAAATGGCTTTATTGCCATAACGATGTTCACATGACAACAATAACGGATTTAGATTAATGTGAAAAATTTACCAGTTGGTCAGCAAAAAACAACAACAACAAAGCACTTACTGCACATTGAGCAAACGGTCTGTGTTCCCGTGTCGGTCGAGCAGGGTATGCAAAATTTTCTGTACAATTATCCGGATAGCCGGATCTCGATCGATGGCAACACCACGCAGCAGAAGGTTGAGAAAATCGGAATTCAATGCGTTCGATATAGCTACGGTTCGATATTGTGTGGCAACAGTGAGCATTGTTTGCAACAGAACCATGATTAATGGTCGCGGTCGAATGCCGTTTTCCGGATGATATCTGTGCGAGTTAGGACGGAAAGTATTAGCACAAAAGAAAACAGCAATCGATAGTGGTTGTGGCTTGATAATAAATCACAATGTAATAAATGTTTGTTACCGGCTGTAAATGCTAAGGTAGTTTAACCAGGAGGTATGCATCGGTGTTTGTGCTTTGTCTTACGGTGAGAGGTGGCAAGTGCGACTAACGTATGTCACGCTCTAAGCTAGCGACACAATGATTGGTATGCACTCAATTGCCAGAGTGAACAGCGGATGCATTGGTTAGAGTCAGCCAGTCCAAAATAAACTGGAAGAGCTGGAAGATGATTTGCTAATATCATCTTCACAACTACTACAGAACCGTGCAGTAACATTATGACGAGGCGCATGCATTCTTCAAAGTGAACGAATCCGAGGAGATTTGTTCTTTTATTAACCCAGAAGAGGGGTTGTTGGAAGTATCTGTTACCTTAGAGGTCGAAGTCCTGGTGCCGAATTCACACAACCCGATGTGGAGGTCGAGCTTGGAAACCTGCATGCTCAGCCATCTATCCGATTTGGCTCCATCATCTCAGTTACAAGTTTGGGACCAGACTGGTGAACACTTGTTACCAAAACAGCACTATCGATTCGCTGATAGACGAGTAGGTACGATCAAAGAGGAATAAAGACAGAAAAAACCTGGTTTCCGGCATGATACTACTCCACAGGTATAACAGCTTTATGAAGAGGGAAACAGTTTTGAATGACAAAAAGGCCTAAAAAGACAAAACCTGTGAGACAGGAAAATTACTGTCTACTACAGTCAGCAGGCTTCAAAGAGCAGGATCAATAGATTCCGCTAAGTTTGAAGAAAGTTTGCCAAAGAGGAGCAAATGTTCTGTGATCGCATGACCTAACTGTACGAAAGTGCACACATCCATTATTGCCAGTCATGAACATGTGTAACCCGTCTCCTCCCCTTTCACACTGTGGTCGAGTTGCAAGAGAGTTTACTGGGACTGGTGAAGAGCACAACTGAAAATCATGAAGAGGCGCATATTTTCACAAAGAGATCACATTATTCATTAAAGCTCTAATCATCAAGACCAATGATTATTCAACTGTGCAGGTTTTATCCAGAAGAATGTGATTGGGTTGGGACTGTCACCGAATGATCTAAAACACTCATGCCGCACTGAGGAGACATAATCACGCCCTAATGGTGAAATATGTAACCATAGAAGCCGAGTAGCGGAGGGATTCTAGCTGAGGTCATTAAGTGTTGCTATTTTGTAAGAAAAATGAAGTTCGCTTAAATTGTACATCAACAAATATGTAACACACGGGTATCATGTAGACGACATTCTTTACGTCTTTTTATATATTTTATATCTTTTATCTTAGTTCACCTTATGTTACATCTTTTATTCCGAAACAGACTGCATACTTCTATGAGAGACTTGCGGTGCGGCACATCGGAATTGAGAACTCAAGGTAGGGGAAAAGTACACAGTGATAAAATAGAACACCTTGATATGTCCAAACTGCTGTGAAAAGGGGCCAATTACAAAAACCTAATCAGGGCTAAGAAAACGTGTTGTGTACTTATACAGAGTTTTTCACGTCATTCTTTATCTAAATACCCCACAGTGATTATTATTAGTTCTCCATCAAGGTTGAGCACTGCGAGATATCCTGGTTTCATTAAAGATAACAATCTCGAGATCCACAATGGCGTTGGTGAACCGCGCCGCTCACAAATTCAAACCGGAAAGCCAAGAGACCGGCAGAATTCGCGATCAGCTAGTTACTCCTACTTTGGTATACTAATATCATCTCTATCTCCTATTATTCTCCGGTTAGTTTCTCTCAAAATCCAACCGTTCTATGTTTGTTCGTTGCTTTACCCCAATTTGGCAAGTGAATTGATTGCAAAACTTTAAAATCATTACATAAATTCTTGTATTGACTTCGATAAAAAAAACTCTTTTCGACCCTAACCACCAATTACAGGTTCAATTAACACAAAATCCCGAAATATACCAACTGGTGTAAACTTTTATCGAAATTCGCCTGTACCCTCTCTTACACGTGTACCCCAAAACAGAGGTTAAAAAGTGAGCTACGACTTGAAATTGAACTAGAAGTAACATTTATTACCATTTTGAACAGATTGTTCTTTTGAAATGTGTTCCGTGTCATGGTTGGAGCGCGGAGCTCTTCCGACCGAGATGTTCATTTCAGCGCCGACCTGATTGGAGACTTCGAACAGAAATATGCAAATAATAGTTGTACTACTCACAAGTAGCCAGAATATATGCCACCCAAGACAGCATTTTGCAAAACCTCGGATGCTCCTGTAAAAAACTGGGAATAATCTGCTCCGGTTTATGTCCTCTGTAGGGCCAAAATTATTAAAAACCGATTTTATCAAAAGATACGGTAACTCAATGAAGGACAAAAAGTTACCAGACAGCTAACCGGTGAAAACTGTTCGAATAGGCCGTATTCGTCTGGTGAGACGGACCACCGTCATAGATCAGTTTTTATTTATAGTTATCCATTCTTTGGGTGAATAAGTAAATCCGCGGATTTTATCTCAATAACGGAAGCGGGCAGAAATACCGATATGGGAACCTATATTTTGGATGAGACTGACGATATGAAAACAAAGTAAATGAAATTAAACAGAATGGTTTGGAAAGTAAAGTTTGCCACGGGATCTTTAGAAGTAACCTTGCGGAACCATACTGTCCAATCGATATTATGGAAAGCCTTCCAAAAACCGATGAATGGGAAGTGAGAATCAGCAGGCCAGTAAACCCCTTTCAGACATTTTACCCGAAGTAATCACTGCACTGGCAGTTTCCGAAAATACAATACTTACTTTGCCATTGGTTCAAAGTTGAGGATGAACTTGAGTATTTCTATCTTCTGTGTATCCGGTAGATTTTTCGCGAACTCGGCAATCGTGTTTATGATTGCCTCTTGGAATTGGCGTTCCTCCGAACTAGTTTGTGAGCGACCATCTACCATAGTTTCATCTTCTTGCGAGGTTTTGTCAATGCTAGCGCGCAAAATCTGCAAAGGTGGGAAATTTCGATTTGAAGAAGGCAACGGTCAGAAACGAATGACGGCAGTGAGTTAGGATAAATTTACTGATGCTCCATGGTTAAGTCAAATTAGAATGAGGTACCGTGGAGCTGATAAAGAGCGAAAGAAACCAGCAAAGTGTGTTGAGGTAAGAAACGAGAATCGTTGAGGAAAGAAAATGAATGAGTTGAACCCTGGCACGTTCACGTTTGCCTCGTGGTAACAGTTAAGAAGTAACATGAAAAGATTTTTCAAATTAGCATTTTGTTGCATGATGATCAGAAAATCAACCTACACGAATAAACAGTTCAGCTGATCTTTTCCTTGATAGATAGAGCGAACTCATTAGTCACGAACACTCACAGAAACCGAAGCTTCATGGGTCAGTTGTGTTATCACAGCTGTTTCAGTGTATCCACTTTTTCTCTGACAGATTGTTAGGGTACATGGATTTTCACTCCGGAATGATAGTGCACTTGTTTTTTTTATAAGCAGCACATACACCAGCGCTCCCGATTCTCACATTCCAATTCAAAACTGTTAAAGTATGAACTTTCAATCGCAAAATAGCTGTACTCAACCGAGCTGCAAAGTTGATCAAAAAGAATCTTGAAGTATACGAAACCAAGCTTTAGAATGAATCTCGGATGCGGGTTGCACAACAATATGGACAATCACTAGGAACTCAATCCGTAAGCACGGGTACAACTTTCAGAGGAGAAAATCATATAGAGCGCAGTTCAAGTACTGCACATCAGGTTTTTGATACCTCCCCCTTTCCAAAAAATGCGTTGAATCGGTAGTATTGATTAGGCTGATGCGTGAGACCTTGAGTGGCGAGGCTACCACAAAACTCAAACACAAGTCCGAACTATGGATAAAAAAGCCAAGTGCACGTCCTTCGGTACACATACACACAGAATTTGTGACTACCGCATAGAGAGACTAACAGTCATAGCGTGAGAAACGCACATGAAACAAAATCAGCAACTAAATGCGATTGTTTTGCGGTGTTGTAGTTAGAAGAACTATGAAAAACAGATTAAGTCTAACATCGGAAATAGTTCGGAAGATGAATGAACACAACACAGATATTTTTTTAGCCATGTATGATTGATACATGGAATTTGCGGTGCTTTTGTGCTATTGAGGATTGGGGGAGGAGGGGGGGGGGCAATCGGAAAAGAACAAAAAATAACCATGACATGAATTGTAGCAAAAGAACACACACAAAAATCGAGCACCGCTTCCGGAAATCCTTGATTAACAATCGCTACCGATAAGGGAGTAATGGCGACTTCTCCCAGTGCATGTTCACGTGACCAGTTCCAAACAGAGTTTGTGCACAAACGCGACCGAGTTCGATATAATCTACGGATGACGATAAAATATTGGGCTAAGGCACTGATGACTCGAATATGTAGCCCGANTGTCATTTCAGTCTATCCCGTTTGACGTTGATTCGTTCAATGCAAATAATCTCATTTGCAAATTAGTTTTAGATTAAGTCCTGGTTTTGTTTTTCTGAAGAAACATATTATTCATTATAAAAGATCAGTACCCGAACTGGTTCAGTCAAACGTATCAGCCCGGGTGGCTGAACTAAAAAATGAAGATCCCATCTATGCTCATCTGGTAGTTTGATTGGCTCAAAGACAGCAAGCACGACGATTTTTTACCAACCACGGGAAGAACAATTTTGCATTCCTGTTATGACACGCTTTCATGACTTCACTAACTAGTATCCTCCCTTAAAACAGAAATTCGCTCTTCACTTCTCGATTAGCGCTAATTTCGC
>UZAN01044176.1:21299-37563 GCA_900618425.1 Echinostoma caproni
TATTTATCTCACCCAAGCCCTTTTTCCTGGGGTATGGATTTCTATCCTATCCACCACTCCTCGCGGTTATTCCTTAGACTCTTGATGAGCTGGCGTTTAAGGGATTTGCGCGCTGTCATATGTGGCGTTCGGAGGCAGGGTTCTGCGGGCGTCCAGCAGGGTAGCCGAGGTCGACGAGATCCATCGTTTGTGTTTTGAGCCTGCGCGAGGATCTGACGTTGTTTTTATTGATATTGGCATAGCTTCCTTGATTCGCATCCAGTGTTCATTGAATCTTCTCCCTGTTGATTGAACTGATAGGCGATCGGAATGCTCTGCTTAGAAGGCCAATTTGCAGCAATTGCGGACGCTGTATTGCGGGTATCCGTTTTCGATGTCTTTTCTGCGGCTGTTTGCCTGGTGTAGGAGAATTTGGCTCGTAAGAAGGCATGGTCTGTATCCACAGCTGTCTTGAACTGAGACCCTCCAGCGGTAACTGATGGCGATGTAGCCGACCTGGGTCCAGCGTTGTGAAGAAGTTCGCGGTTTCCAAGTAAGACGGTGACGTCCGTCAAAAAGCCTTTCTGATTGGTCAACGAATCCCACTTGAGCATTGAAGCCTCCGGCGACTACTACGACCTCCGTTGATCGAACGCTTTGGAGTGATTGAGAAAAGTCCCTGTAGAATCCATCCTTGATTTCAGGTGTACTGCAATCGGTCGATGCATACACCGATACAACGAACAAGCATCGACGCTTCATTCTGTAGCTGCTGACCCGTTGAGACGTACAGCGCAGTCGGCTACTGAATGGAATCCAGTCAAGAAGCGAGCGCTCCGCCTTGGCACTTATCGGAGTCCTAACACCAGCAATACTGCGGGTTTCGGATGTCCAATCGCCTGAGACACGAAGGGTGAAGTGTGAGGTTGAGGTTAAATCAGGAGAACGCAGAGAGATAATGGAAGTGGGGTCTTGTATGCGTGTTTCAGAGACACAACATACATATAAATTGAAAGTTTCGAGGGTTCTAACTAAGGTAGCTTGTTGACCGATCTGACAGAGTGTGCGGACATTGAACGCGGCTAAGTGAAAAAGGGCATTTTGGCTTCAAAAATTCTATAACTTCTGATTGTCAGGCCTTGCTTGTAAAACGCTGGTCGATATTTGATGTGTGGCGTGAACAGGAACTATCTGGGATTATTTCGGATTGAGAAGAGCTGGACAGATGGGAAAGATGGTTTTCCAAATGGGTGCCCAAGACTTTCGGGCACGACATACTTCGCAGTAGCCCACACCGACGAAAGGGTTTTTCTTTGGGAACCTTAACCTGAGGTTCTAACTCAAAAGTCTGACCCACAAGGCAGTGCGGCGTAAGTTCAACGCGGGAGCGTGAACGAATCATCTGTGTGGGAGCTTTTTGAGACCTGTCACACAAGGCCTTTGAATTTGGGCTAAGCTTGTTATTCGCTGGTGCGTTGATTGTCGGTCAGCTTTTCGGGATCGGCCCCTAGCCTCATGCGCCCAATGAGACAAACGGAACGTGGATGGGACAGCGCCTTATTGGCTGGGGACTCCGAAGCTTTGGCAGGCGGTAGCTGTTCAATGAAGTGCGAAGACTTCTCCCAGCGTCGCCAGGAAGCCCCAGGTATCCCGCTCCTACGTCTATCTAGCGGGGACTTTTGGCCGGTAAACTGCCCCTCACCGTGTTTATTTTGCTGGAGTGCTCTTTAAGGGCGAAAGTGGATGAACGAAGGAAGTCAGGTGCCCAAACAACTGGCTTTGTGAGACTGAGCTTTGTCTGGCCTCCACCCATTGACCTTCCAGGCATGATTGGATCTATGGCTGTGAAATGCCATCCTGTGTAGCTCACAGGGTCACGGAGGCACGCAAGCCATCACACCAAGTCAAGGTGCAGTCTAACCGTGATAGGAGCTCTAATAAGAGCCAAACTCTAGTGCTTTTGAGCGTATGGCTGACTGGAAGAACTGAGGATTATGCGTAAAGGTTAGGTCTAAAGGAAGGCCAGTTGAAATCAAAATCAATTATCTCACACCACTACCCATCAAGTAACCGTGATAGTAGGAGGGGGCGTTTCGCTCCGCTTGCCCATCGAACAGACAGTGACAATTGACTACTGCGAATGTGCGCAGATTATGGATTGTTCTTATACAGCAGCAATTTTCGACACGAATCTTGACGGACTGCAGCATTGTGGTCGAGGAAAATCACCATCTCGGTTGGCTCATAGCCAACGGTGACCCAGCCTTTTGCGTCCTGTATAAAAAGCTTAGAGGAGGCCAGGAGGAAGACGACATGGCGCAGTGGATCAATACAAAGGTCAAATTAGAGATAGTGCATTTGGCTTCAAACTTTGCTTGTAGGGTCGGGTCCGCAGTTCGTCGAATACTTTGGAGCTTTGAGGGTTCAGAAGTTTTCACNTTTTCACAAAAAGCAAAAGATCCCAATCTGCTTGGACAAACATTGGAACATGTGGCATCTGCAACGTCAGTTCATGAAAACCCTTAAGAAAGACTGCGAAAGTTAGTGGGGAAAATATCTAGTTGAACGGCAGCGGTCCTGTCGACTACTATATTATGGGTTTACCTCCCAGCGCAAGTTTGGAGGAGTGCATTCATTCATCCTAGAAAGAACCATTATTCGTTCTAGTTTTCCAGAAGAGATCAACAGAAGAAGAGATGCAACAACTGAGAGAATCATTGTGGGATGAGTTAATTTTCCATCACTAGAAAAGTGCTATCTGTGATAAATCGTCACCTGGTGCCCTTTAGAGGACATTACTCGGCAATAGCGGACAGTATTCTGACCAGGCCGCAATTATACTCACCAAGAATCATGTTGCGTCAGGTAATCTAGTAACACCACACACATTAGCGATAAACAATTCCGATGTCCCTTGACCTTCGACTCAGTTGACGACGAAGCCCTAATGGGTTCGTTAATTCGAAAGGCAAAGCTCCAAAAATATATTAACTTACTGAATTTAATTTACTTGCATACTTCTGGTAAGGGTCTAGGGCGAGATAAGCAAATTGCAGGAAGCCAATAAAGGTGTTTCTAAGGGACGCCCTGTTTCAACAGTCCGCTTTCACTTTGTCGGGAGGAAATAAAAGAGAGCAAACTAAATGGCCTCCAAAACATCGCCATTGAATGGGTACTTAGAGGGAGGTCGAGGGATAAAAGTACGTTGACAGCATGCATAGAGGACGCCTAAAGCGCACTTGACAGACTAATTTTTGTTACTTCGTTCAGTGTGGACTTAAAATCTTCAGAGTGCAGTGACTCTGCGAGATTGGGTTTCATCTATGCTCGACAGCAGTGGCGTTTTTCCTTGAAAAAGTGTGTATGCACAAATGGATTATGTGCTTTGTGTGCTGACCGTAGATATTCATTATATTTTCCCCTCATTCAATTACCTTGTGTAAATTGTGAGTCTGGTAGCGATCAGTGTGTTATAATTCCATTAGGCGGTGCCTAGTGGAGGAAAGTTGCCCATCAGGAATAACAGTCAGGAAATTGTTAAATTATCATTCATACAACAAAATATCTCCTTTGGAACGAGTTTTCAGAATTCCCACAGGCACACAGAATAGTTATTGGAATGGTCCACTATTAGATGCAAATTCTTGTAGTTACCCTACTGAACAGCAGCAATTTGTTCTAACAGATCTTGTTCAATGTTGACCGTTGAAAGAAACTGCCAATCGCATCTGTTTGCGAACTAATCACAAATGTGAGTAGTATCTCACAACAAGTGGAGTTCGCCTGATTGTATTTCGTTGTACGATGATGATGACAATGAAGATCAAGCGTTCATTTGGTAAAACAAACAAATCATAAGAAACGAATACAAGCAATCAATTACACAGGTGATGGAGCCTCGTCTCTTTCTGGCATTCATAATCGACCTGCCACATGTCCTTTGACCTAAAACACTGCTATTTGCGGACGAAGCTAAGATCTAGAGAACTGTAACACATCCTGAGGATTATATAGCACTCCAACAAACGATCGATGCAGCCCACTGATGGTCAATTGCCAATGACATCGAGTTCAACGTTTCCAAATGCAGAGTTATTTCTATGCGGCACAAGACTCGTTTCTCCTATGTTCTGGGGAACCAAATACTACCGCATTCCACTGATGAAAAGGATTTAGGAGTTATGCTACAGGAGGACGTAAGATGTTCCACGCACTGTGCCAGAGCATCATCTATGGCTCTAAAGCAAGTTGGACTACTCAGACGTGTTTTCAGGCAGTTCGAAAGAGCACTGTTCCCACGCTTGCTATCAGCGTTCGTTCGGCCACACACGGAGTACGCCGTTCAAGTATGAAATCCGCGACAAGAAGACTCTAGATCGTTCTCAAAGGCTGACAACGATATTGGTAAAGATCTGTATAACAAGACATACTCTGGAAGACTGCAAATATTGGGACTCTACTCATCTTAATACCGCCGACTTCTTGGCATATCACATACTGCATCAACCCAACCACTCTTGCCGTTCTATGCTGACTTTATCTCATAATGATCACCGCAGGAAATACCAACTAAAGGTGAAGACCCAGAACAGCCACCTTGATTACCGGCATCACTCGTTTGCAGCCAGAGTGCGCGGCGTGTGGAATTTTCTTCCACCTGATATAATGTGTGCTCCTACAGTTGAACTATTTAAATCGCAACTTGATAAAGCATTGAAGATTAAGATTAAGATTTCAACATCCGTGAGTGATCAGGCAAATTGTTATCACTATTATTTTCTCTTTGTGAAGTTATTCAAAATGTTCTGTAAAAATCCTATGGGGCATGATAACCTTTAGCTTTGTTAAATTGACCATAATAAAACTTTGACTTTGAGATTTTTATACTGTGATATTAAGCACCCAATCAACACGTTTCTGAGTGATCCGGGATAAAAAGTGCCCTTTACGTTAACTTATTTAATTTCGAAGCTAAAGATCCAGCTCCTGTGATTCAGGCAGCAAATGAACTGGTCACCGATCGATCAACTATGTACGCTTAAACCAGTCAACAAATACCGGAGTGGATCACGTGGTTTCAAATCACATACAAACGTCCGTGGGGCATGCTGCATGAGAACTGACAGTGGAATGATAAGGCATCGTTGTGTGTGCTCCAAATCCGATTGGGTAGTGACAGCTGATTCGCTTCAGTTAATACGTAACCCTCTATTTAATGTCCATTGGCGTTGGATTTTGACCAAGATATGCCATGACATTAATCTGTGCATAATATTGTATTTAATTTGTGTTATTTTCACGACTAATTCTGTATTTATCTATCATCGTTTCATGTGATCCAGGGACTTCGCAAGAGGTTGCATTTAATGAATGCATACGTATCAGGGCTTCAGACATCGAATTACTACACTGCTCGTCGACACTCATACCACGGTGCAAGCCCATCATAGGATTTCCATGCGTTTACTCTGGGAAAACCTCCAACATAGCCCCATGCACTCCTCAGTACCGCGTACCTCGCGCATATGACATCTACATCTACATCGCATGCAACTCTACTGCTGTGTACTAATTGACTTTCTTAATCCATCATTTAGGTGTTTCATTATTTTAGTCATTACTGACTGTTCCCGCAGTTGCACATTTCATCATATGTATGTATGATTTTTTATTTATTGCTTTATTGCTGTACAATAAGATTTTCATTGCCGAAACGTCTGCTGTCCTGCACGGATACTTTCGGAAACGCAACACGGTTTTCATAGGCGCTTATCGGTGACCGACAAGGATCAGTATTGGGCAGAATCAATCGACCGGCCGAATTCGCATGTGAAGAATGCGGTCAACGAGTCAGGAGACAATACTGCCTGGAATTCAGTCAAGTGGAAATCAATCACGATTAGAGGGATGAGGTAGAGCTAGCTTACCAAATCCATGACAAAACCGTTCGCAAATCAATCAAACGACGCATCGGGGATGAATATCTCCTATCTCCATTAATGGCATGATGAAACAGCCTTAGGTCACAGACATAGAATGCTGTGAAAATTGTTTTTGCACATGTAGCTCACTTGAAGCGTTCTACAACTGACGAACACGTTTTTATCAGTTCCGTTCTGAAGTTGAACTACCCTGCTCCCGCACTTATTAAATGGGTCCCAGATTATTCCTATTATTCAACGAAAAACGTTGCCCTTAATAACAATCGACGGCAATAAAGATCCCGGTTTCGACGGTCTACAGCCATTCAGTTTGCAAATCTTCGCCCACCAGTTCAACTCAGTATTCGTTTGTTGACAAGCCGGTATGGAAAACCATAACAATTTACTTTCAACAACGCAGTGTTTGCTAGTTTCTCTGCAGAACCAGGATTATCTACTAAAGCGGTACATTTCGCTTGCTACCGAACGACCTCAACTTGTGCATCAATTCCGCAAAATTTGTTTGTTTTTTCGTTTGCAGCAGACTGCAAATCGCATTGCCTAATGATTACACATTTTTGTAGAATGTTAGAGGAAGGAATCATTGAACAACGAGCTTCACATTGTAAACACACTGGTGTACATAGCTCACTTATTTTATCCCATCAAATTCAAAAACGTTCTTGAATAAACATTTTATGCATCCAATGTCATTATCATCGTACAGCGGAATACAGTGAAGCGAACTTCATCGGTTACTGCCGAACTCATAATGCATACCAGGTAAGCCAGAATGAGTCGGGAGGAT
Organism: Echinostoma caproni; assembly: GCA_900618425.1. NCBI lineage: Eukaryota > Metazoa > Platyhelminthes > Trematoda > Plagiorchiida > Echinostomatidae > Echinostoma > Echinostoma caproni. The sequence continues at coordinate 28,008 of UZAN01044176.1, forward strand.
AGGGATAGGACCAAATTTTAAGAGCGTGAAAAGAAAGTGAACCTCCATAGTCAACACACAGAGTATACAGTCAAACTGTGCGTACATACTATTTCAAACATTCTGGCCTGATGAGAATTGATAACATGAACGCCACTGCTGTCGGTTTGTTGCTGTAACTTTCAGTGTCTGCAATCATTCAGTCTTTTACATTCCAACCCGGAAGAAGAGAGACATCTGCTCTACCTAATCGCTCTGTGCATTTCCTCATGCCTCGTCTTCACGTCATCTGCTGACCTTTACGTGACTCTCACCAGTCTGCAGCGGCCAATGCAAATAAGGCACGGTGCTGTAGGCAACCGTTAGACACAAAATGTTCTAACCAACGGAGCGTCTTCAGTTCAATTCGATGCCATAGCGAGATAGTGTTCAATACATTCCCGAACACCCGACGGCTTACTTTGTATTTGTATAACTTTTGCAAGCTGAGATATGCTTACATTTCAGTTGAAAATTGTACACTAGTCGTCACGCCGGAGAAAATACAGAAGTACAAACAAATGCAATAGAGAGCTGTGTAAAAAAATAAACGTCTCTAAAGTTTGATTCATTCAATTAAAGATTGACGTAATTCATTTATAACTCGTTCCTTGTTGGTTAAGATGCGAGCCAGATACGGTACAGTGGAGCTTTTATAAATTTTTATTCGGGAGGGTAGGTACCGATAAGAGGAACGAGTGATCGAGTGGGAGCGACAAGAAGACAAGTCGAAATGCAAAGAATGGGAGGGGTCGTTTAGAATCTTATTGGCAAAGGTCATGCAAAACTTCATATGGCCATTAATAAATTCTGTGATTATTGAATCGGCAGAAATTAAAGATGCACGGCTTATTATCGTTAATCCACGACGGAAGGTTTTAAAGTCTTGTTTCAATAGACCGAGAAACACTACAAAGGAGTAGTAAAGTAAATTAGGGAGAATGCATTGTTTAACAAAAGAGAACAAACTTGTTGGGGAGTGCCAAATTGTCTGAGCTTTCGGAGCTGAAAGGTTATTAAGCCGCTCACTCCATCCCACCTGGGCTAGACTACGTAAGCATCGATTGTCGAAAACCATTAGGCGACGGATGCCTTCTACCAGCAAATCCCAGAACTCACAACCGTAAAGCAGAACTGATCGTACAGTGGTGCAGTATACGCAACTTTTTAACTTTAGTGGAACGTAGCTTCGTCGCCACATGTGTTCTGACCCTGTGTACTCTACTCGAGTCTTGGAAATGTAGGCGATTACCACGTTTGATGCGCTACCGTCGTTGGTTATGTAGCTACCCAAGTACGAGAAGCAGTAAACTTCAGGCAACTCCAGACTTTCAGAACGGAAATCGGCGACACCCAATCTTGCAAAGCACATGGAGAACGGAGGAACAGAATTTGATACTCTGGTAAATGCGCTCTGCGCCTCCTCCACACATTCGAACAGGTAACTGATATCTTTAGCGCATTTCAAATCGCACAGCTTTTCCCCACCTGCCTACTCAATACCAACATTTTGGCGACCACTTAGTCTGTTCTCCAACAATTCGACCATCACGAAATTGAATACGGATGGCGAAGTATGTTTCAGTTTCAGTTCTACAACCATTAACCATGCACTTTCGTGCGCGGGTTTTGGTTGCCCATGGCGAAGTATGGCACCCTTAAGAAACCTTACTCAGCTCACCGTAGACTCTTAAGCTACCCGAAGTATATGAATAGTGTCCTTGGTATGGTTACATAGTTTAGCGGCATACCTTTGCGAAGAAGTGAACCCATAGGCGATTCGCGGTCAACTGAGTCGAGAACTACTTTTAGGTCAGGGAACACGAAAACCATTGGTCGACGGCGTTCATGGAGTACGAAGTTAACGTACGTTTTCCGGGAGTGCATTGGAGAGGCTGGTTGAAGAACAAATCACTTATTGTTCAACAGCTTATGCACAAATAATTATTGACTTGAATAATTCACCACAACTTATAACCCTTCTAACTCGTCTTTTCCCCTGTCCATTAGGAAGGAATTCCGATTTCGCGGCGATTTAGGTTGAATAGGTCTGAGTGGTGAAAGAACTGCTAAGATTTACCGCACCACAAGCACACATCTATAAGTGCATGTTTGTGGATTAATTCCAAGATATAGTAATCTTGTAACCTAACAGTAATTTAGTTATTTCGGGTACTCTCAATCAGCTGCATACGTACAATGACAATCAATGTCAAACAACAACAAAAGGATAACATGAATCCCTTTGTTGTTGTTTAACTTTGATTGTCATTGTACGTATGCAGCTGACCAACAGTAATTTACCGACATTTTGAAATCACCAGGATTCGAAGAAGAATATCGTGTAATCCTAGTCGCGCACTGAGGTGAGCGCTCGACTATCATTGACTGCAGCGGATGCCGTTTGAGTTAAGTGTGTCACCCGATATGCTTTCTCGCGTGCGAGGCACGGAGTAGTTGAAGCAGAGTGTGTTGTCTTCTTGGCGAGAGTCTTCCGAATCAGTACGGTCGAGAAAGGGTTGGGGATATTGATAAAGTTGTAAATATTCACCCTCGAGCTTATGACGCGTAACCTCCCTCCCCCCCCCCATTTGGTGTCTTTTTAACAGTCTGACCCTTTTGTGTATTCTTGCTCTGTTCTTCTTTGCTTAAACAAATGAGTAGCCGAAATGGGATAGCCCAAACGGAGCACGAAAATGCGGGCTGAATGTGCCAAGGTCAAGGTTTTATTACGGGCATTACCTACAAGCTTCCATGGTCCCATAGGATATTTTCGCAATACAGTCGTTCTTTGTGAAAAATGAGAGACGTCATATGCTGCTCTGATTATCAGGTATCACATGATGTGCCTTTCTTCAGCTGTTCTATGTGCTTTTACTAGTGCCGGAATGTGAGGTATGCTGGCGTTTCCTCAAGTGCATATATGACGTGAGATGGGAGTGTTTCAAATGATGCACGTTTCGGTGGCGAAAGATTGACGATGGCATTCCAGTCGACATCTTCGAAGTCCCCTGAATTGGATTTTGGGCGACAACAGCAGCAAACGACATGGATAGTTTTGATTCAGTAGTATGGTACAGTAGAATGCTGTATTGAAACGAAATTCAGTATCCTCAAGTTAGGCGGCGCTCAAACACGAGACCTCGAATGCCGCAATTGCAAAGTTTCTAGTGGTGTACCTAATTCAATCGTTTCGTGATTTGACTTGAATTTGTTTCCAAAAGTGCAGATAAATCACATCCAGCGAGTTTCTCTGCCCTTCACTGACCGTTCTTTTCCATTTACTTCGGACAAGAAGTAAGTTGGTAGCACAGGATCGGATATGCCGGAGCCCTCTTTGAGCTGTCGAAGAAACGTTAAACCATTCTCAGTGTTTCATTAGGGATTTTGACACAAATGACTTCGTGAGTTTAGATAACACTGGAGTAAGGGTTAAACGTTGGTGGTTAGCGGGATTACGAAGAGCATTGCCTCTGTAATTGGGTGAAATGAGTCCTATGTTTCAGGATTGCGTGTGTGTCGTATGGTTGAATATCCGTAGGAAGAGAACGGTTATTGGGTTAGTAAACAGGAAGAACGCACTACGGATAAAAGACAAACTAATGGCGCAGGGAAGGACTACAACTGTGTAGCTTTTTTCCACAGTGGAAGTTCATCGATCACGATTGTTACGGGAGTAATATATAGCTCGTTCATGGTTTAGTTTCCTTGCTAGAAGTTTTATCAGGTGCAAAATGGTGGAGCCGCATTTTAGGGATTGCGGAGAATACAGTACGCAACACGAGAATAGTGGATAGCTGAGCAACACACGAAAGAGTCACACACCGCAAACGATCCCGTCTGGACTCTGGTTTTCCAATTCCCATTTAAGCAGCATCCTGACTGGCTACATTCAAACAAGTGTATTCTATCATCTCAATGAGTGTTCTCATCACCCGCATTCTATCATACAAACAGGTGCTTTTATCTATAACAATTTCATGGTCAAAGAAAAATTCGAATATACTAGCAGGATATCTTGATACTGTGAATTCACGTAATTGTTGTTTCCAGGCAAGTGAATTTTATCATAAGGAACAATTTACAGCAGGAAGATTATAAAATTATATAAGCCCATCATAAAAGGCTTACTCTAATCATAGCCACCGAGAGCTTCGAGATGTTACACGACGAACTGAGAGTAAGACAACAGGACAAGCACTGCAATCACGTGACCTCAGCAGCAATCTTGCGACACCGAATAAAAGGTACAGGGCGGATGAGATATCGGGCAATGGCTCGTTCGGTAACTGCATAACCATTCGTCCACTTAACACACGACCCTAACGCAGACAGATCAGCCATCATCGCTTCAACCTTAATTCTGTGCGGTAACTAAAATCGAGTTTAATTTCGTTCTATAATTTCTTTTCGATAAATTCGCGTTTTTGTTCGGAGCACAAGCATTTCGGCTTTGTTCCGCATACATACAAACACACACAACCACGCAGCAATTGAATATGAGGAAAGTAATTTAGTCTTCATCTGATTTGAATACAGAGTTGAGCAATTTTAACGAGGCAGCCAGAATCAAGTGCAAATCTAACTCCACTGCATTCATCCACATTCTCGTTGGATTACTGCGTCGAGAGATCAATGTGCGATTCAGTAATACTGGTGGTTCGGGTGATGTCGGAGGGGAGGAGGAGGNCCAACTGGTGAGAAAAGTAGATTAAAAAATACTGGCACGGACCGCATCCCACATTGACCATCGAACAGGTTACATTGAATCATGGTGGGGTAGGTGTGCATATCCGCGATCGTACACACGTGACGTAACTACAGGCGTAACGAAGTTCGCTAGCCGCACACTCGTACCGAATATTTTGTGGAATAAAAAAGTTGGAAATCGGCCGACCTCACGGGCATTGCTTCCCAATCAGGTCAATCGGGTGTGCTTTTAATGCGAGAAATTCCTGCCAAGATCAAGTCGCTGAGGACAAAGGACAGTGGTGAATATCACCCGAAAGCGTATTTTCGAGTGTTCTTTTGGCACGTGACTCGAAAGAAGGTCAATAAATCAAGTGCGCCATACAATAAATACTGCTTGAAATGGGAGAGAAAAATAAGTAGGAAATCGACCCCGAAAGGCCATATATCAGTCGAGACTAGATGAATCGAACCAAAGCAAGTCACATTGTCCGAACATAGAGTAAATACTGAAAATCACAAACTGTTGATAGGGATCTCAGTTCAAAAGATTTCGACGATATCTAATAAGCGCGCCATATGGATATATGACTTCGATTGTTATATTTGGACAGCCCGCATGGAATGGAACAGAAGAGTGAATATATGCATAATGATGCAAAAATAAAAACTGAAATGGTCCTATTTTAATCTGAATCTTAACGAAACAAACGATACCTGATTCAAGTCCAATCTATTATGTAAATTTCTTCAGGGTTACAGAGCTGCCCAAGTTAGTAGAAGACTGAAGAAAAAATTACGTAACGGGACATCAGTGCCCACTTAAAACTGGTGTCAGCGTCGCGCAACAGAATCAGAAACAAGACTACCATATTGATAATGGTTGCATAAACAATAATCCGTCGCAAAGCAAGACGTGAGGGGTTAAAACCAGTTCACGCAACACAAAACCCGCACCTGTTTAAGTACACTGACGCGATTTCAATGTGTTGTCTGTTCCATGGACAGATCAATTTTTACATCATATTGTACTGGTTTGCCGGTCCTCAGGTTTTGTTTCGAGATTTTAAGCATTCAGTCTTTTCCCCCTCAAGCTAGTCATCTTGAAGCATGCACCACTTGAGACGAACCCAAATAATTCACGGACATAAGTCAGACAATATTGCCATATGAGATTATCGGATTTTAGGGTAGCAAGCTTGGATTAGCCCATTCGTTTGTTGAGAGGCACCAAGGAGTGAAACCAACCCCCCCAAAAAATCAAGAGCCACTGGCGGTCGCTCAGTAGTCCTTTAGATTCGATGAATGTGCTTATTTGATGGGAGATGATAGTCTCAAATATTTACATGTGATAGAATTGTTTATGGTAACACTGAACAGCTGTTTCGCCCTGTTTGGGACTCGTCAGCAGTGCGTACTTTTTGTGTCCCTGTCAGGACTGGAACCGTGAACAAGTGTCTGGTGCCTCTTAACAATCGAATGGGGTAATCCAAGCTTGCTACTCTATAATTGATTGAGCCATTCGCACAAGATGATGACCGTCGACCATGTAGCTCAGGGCTAAGGGTTTGAAGTCCCAACCCGAACGTTAGCGGTTTGAGTCCTGACAGGAACACAAAGAGTACGCACTGCTGACGAGTCCCAAACAGGATGAAACAGCTGTCCGGTGCTCTTGTTGGTTATCACAAATATTTCTATCGCACTGAAGGATTTTGTTTGATCATTCGGTGAATTCAGTCGTGCAAAAATCAAATAAAGAGTGAGGTGAGAAGCTAGGAAGCACTAGACAGCTATTTCGGCCTGGATGGAACTCATCAGTAGTCCGAATCTATCGACCCAATGCTGTAATACTGGATTTTTCTATAAAAAATGATAGTTCATAGTAATGCAAGTAGTTGCACTAAGACCATAAATGAAGACACTCCAATCCGTCACTCATGGATTTAGGCAAGCACCCAACCATCATTGCTTAATTAACACAACCATTTTCGGTGCAACCTCAGTGGAGTCGTTAAATTAGGACAACTAAAGGGCACTTCAATCCTCCCTTCATCAAATGAACACCTGAGAAAAAAACCGTAAGCTCCGACAGAAAGCACTTGGAGGCACCCCATAGAGAGTCCACTTTCCAAACGGCAGTGAGTATTTCCACGGTAAGTCAAACGATCAATGGCTCCGAATATCTGCTGTAACGAATGCCCCGATCAGATCCCCAATTCGTCTCTGACGTTGTCGATCAAGCGAGTGGACCGAACCGTGTCTATCCGTATCGGTAATCATTGTACTCTTGATGACTTCCTATGATCCGTTACGTGGTTATCACTTATGGACGAGAAAAAAATCCGCAGTCATGAAATGAAGACATTGTGTCCCCTGATTTTAATCCTATGAGTATGAGTGCAAACTCATCAGACGATCAACAATCATTCAAAGAAAGAGCGACGGGGGGACTTACTTGTAACAGAGCATTGAAATTGTGAAAGACATCCGGGCCAATAGCGCCTTTGGCCAAACTGATCACAGTGAGACCAATAACCTGCATCGAAACCAGGTAGATTAGTGTAGCGCGGTGTGGGAAAATGAAACTTACGTGGCATTACGGAATGACTACTGTATGAGACAAGGTACAGTATCACAAGAAAGCTGTGAAGTAGTTAATAGACTGAATGGCATTGTGACGTGGAGGAAATAAAAAATGACGTGATAATAAGTGCAGCTTTGTTGTCATTTGTCTTGAGGTCACGCTTAGCCGACAGTGTTTAAGTGGTTCTCTTCGCTTCGAGTCTCAGGGCTTAGGCTACCGGCAATCGTGAGTAGGGTCTTGTGATCATGTTGTTTGCCTTCTCTGCTGTTCAATACACAAAGGTGTGATTAACGAAAACAAGGTATGCATCTGGTAATAAAGTATTCGACTACCTCAGCCATGCTCGCCATATAAATTTAATAAAACCTAATAAGAGGATCAATCGTCGCACCAAAATAAACTGCGGGACCAAAGTGTGTGTGTGTGTGGTTCTGCTCGAATTAGGACGATAAGAGCGTCTATTATCACACTATGTTACTCGTGTCGTCAGTGGAGCGGAGGGGGACAGTTGTGGTCATATACAATTCTTATTCATCGCTCATTTACCACAATTCTTCCTTAGTATTGCAGAGCGTGCTTTTATACATTAACTATTGGAATAGAAAAAACATTATTTGGACTTAGAGGTATCCCACATGACAGTCAACTTACGAGGTATAGTAACAAAACAAGCCTTTTCCCAGATCATTATGAAACGCGAAGAGCATATTGCAATACTGCGCAAAAATTCCGTTAACGGATTTCGCCTCTGTCAATCCCTTGCATAGATCCAGAGGTTCATTTTTCTGATACCGAATAAAGGAATTCGGGTTCGGACGGATGCTTCACTTTCCTATGAGCCTATTACGAAAATTCGTGTTTGTTAGGGACCAATTTCTTTTTATACTTCGTATAATTTAGCAGTGAATAATTTTTTTCAACAGGAATATCCTCGTGCTAGGAGGATACAACCAAACACCGATGGGAAACTATTCGATCATATATACAGAGGTTGCTGATTATCATTTTATAACGGTGTTTGGTATGCGATTAACATCTTTGGAATGTGAAGTGCTGTTGAGGAATTGTAGTTGTCCTAAAATGACCGCAATATTTGAAAGATAAAAAGCAAGGATTAATGTTGAAACAACACTGGCCAGGAAGCAATGTACGAATCTCTTTGCATTTTTACCCGAAGACCGGATACAATGGAGGTTAGGCGGGGAGCATTGGTAGTCTAGTTACTTGAGTGGCTGAGTTGCATATATTGTGATGGGTGGAAAAAGTATATTTTGCAAATCCTGCGATGTATGACAAGGCAACGGATCTTACGTCAGACTGAAAAGTGGAATGAAGATTTCGAAAACATCGATTCACGGAGTGGGTTGTTTTGGGTTGCTCGACTGCAGTCCTTGGGCGAAGTTCAATAAATGAGGTATGAGAAACCAAGGATTAGGGCTGTGTTATGAACAATTAGGTAAGTGTATTTGAACACTAATTATGGATAAGGATCGAAGTACTATCCCGGTTTCGTTGTGCCTATCACAGTCCTAGTTTGCAACACCAATCGCTTTTATGACACATCACCATCGAATTCTATGAGTAGAAGAGAAGCCAGAATACAAACCATCAGAGATAGTAGTTATCGCATGGAGATGAGGTGGGAAAGCATCATACTGGACAGTGTATCTGGGTATTCACACGCGAGGAGACCTACCTGGACCATACACGTGCGTTCGGGCAAAGTGAAATCGGACTCATGTGCGCTCAAATGGGCAACGAGTTGCTTGACCAGACCATGAGCAATTTGTGTGTTCTATCCGTGTCGACGTGAGCAAAGCGACAAAGAGAAGGACGAGGGGGGGGGGAGGGAACAAACGAAAAGTCAAGATTAGGGAGGCTGAAAAGAACGACGTGCACCATAATTAACAAGGTGCTGTTGAACCAGATACATTCTGACACTAGGAATTTGGCAGCAACTTGAGAAAGCTCCCATAAAGTATCAATGAAGAAATCAATGGAATGTTATGATTGACTAATTACGGACGAACACCAAAACAACTGCGGAATTAAAAGTGATTAATGTTGAGTACCTAGGAGATAATTCAGTCCGAACGCCTTTGTACTGATAAACGATTCATCGTTTACTGGATAATACACTGGGAAGTATATATTACTATGCGTCCGCAGTTTATCAACCAACCGAATTGCAGTGCGGCAATGGACTCAAATTCAAATTTCAAATTTTTATTATGGGATATAACTTACAAAGACTTCGCTTTTACA
>UZAN01044177.1:2468-18178 GCA_900618425.1 Echinostoma caproni
TCATATTTGTGGATTCAAATTTTACAAAATCATACATAATGAAGCTGAAAGCAGTGTTTGTCAAAGAATCTAGCAATTTCGCGATTTTGTAGAGATTTTTTCTCTGTCAATAAGTAGACGTGCTAGATACGGCAAAACAGAATGAGGATAACAGGAGGTACTTGCAAATAAAAGTTTAAAACTCGAGCGTGTGGGTGATGTAGGTACAGCTTTTGAAAATTCGTTGTGTAACGGGTGGTGAGTGTCTGAGAGTATTTTGGCAGTGAAACTTTCGCATGCTTGTAGGTGTCTGTTCATGATAGAATCCGTGAGCTTATCCCTGGCAATGCCACTACATTTAGAGATGTGTTTCAGAGATCTCGTCAGTAAATAAAAGTCTTTCTTCAACATACCGGGAAAAATCACTGGGGATTAATACAACCAGTGGAGTAGCACGCATGCATTCACAAATCTAACAACCAGCTTGTGGGGAACAGAAAGTAATCTCAATCGGAGTGAGAAATATGAAAGCTTTCTAACTTTACAGAATGTGTTTTGAACGTGCTGTGACCATGATAAATTGTGTGATAGGGTGACGCCAAGGTATTTTACTATTTTTGATTTCGGTAGGGGTTGTTGATTTACAGAGAGCGTGGGGAACCTATCCGTAAGGGCTGAATATGGTACATCGGCCAGGAAGGAAAACACAACATCCTGACATTTAGAGGCATTCAATGATAGAGAAAACGGGACAAGGATCAAGTGACAACCTAGTGCAGCTTGCTTTGAATTTCTGAAGCCTCTTCAGGGGTGGATGCCTTGCAACCTAGAACAACGTCATCTGCGTATTTACAGATAATTAACGCAGGAGGAATGGGACATTGTTTGAAATACATTGAAAAGAAAAATGTGGAAAATGTTGCACCTTGCAGAACACCAGAAGAAACTGGGCGAGTGGAGGACTTTTTCCGTTGAGGCACGTAAACTGCCTTCTATTCGTGAAATAATCGCAGATCAATCTGTTAACGTTTGTATTAACATCACTTTCGGTAATCAGGTTGAGCGATACCGATCGATCAAGACTGCAGAAAGCGTTTTTTTGTAGTCTAAGAGCAGCATTCTGACGATCTTAATTTTTTTATTTAGAGCCGAAATTATTTAATGAACAAGGTTTGCAACGGTATCAAGTGTTGAACGCGAAGAGTGATATGGATATTGATGTATGTCGTCTTCCTCAGACTCAGTGATAAACCACGGTAACAAGCATCTCTCAAATAGTTTGAGCATGACTGACGTGCTGGCGATGGAACGATACTTCCCAGGTTCCTTTTTAGGAACGGGAGTTATCTTGGCCAGTCTTCAATTATCAGGAATTTTTCCACTTGTGAGACAGTCATTGAATATTTTTGACAATGGGTACCCGCACATACTTTGATTACTACTGGTGATAGTTCATCAGGGCCCGATGCTTTATTCATCTTTGTTTTCAGTAGCTGTTGAAGAATCGTGGCGGGTTCGATAGTTGGTGTTAGCGCAAAGCTGACTAAGTCTGGCACGGCAGTGCACTGTGAAACGACTAAACTCGGAGTTTAGTCTTTCAACGTCGGCAATTCCCTTTTTGTGTTTATGGCTACTGCCACACAATCGGTTGATAGCCCTCCACATCTCACGACAGCCAGAGTTTCCCAGGATAGTTGTCGATGTATAATTTGTTCAACCGATTTATTTCAGCTTTGATCGAAATTATACGCCGCTTGACTTGGAATCTTTGTCGTTGTTTATAGGCTTGTTCTTTCCGCCTGTGGAGCTGTTTTAGTAGCGGTGATGAATATCTGTCTTTATGAATGAAGACCGTTTCTAGTGGGCAACACTGGTTAAAACAGAAATTAAGGTAGTCCTTAACATGTTCACTGAGGACAGAAGGGTTCTGATCGGGAAACACCTTGTCAGGTTCTCTGATGAACGATTTCTTTGACTCACTATCTTGGAAGGCCTTCTTAAGAACATGTACCGGTTAGTTTTGCTGTATACAGTGGGACATACTTTTAAGATACAATGATCAAGACTGCTCAGAGGAGCACGTTGATGGACTTCAAAAAATTGCGGTCTGTTTGTAAAACCGAAATCAAGTTGTGAATTGAGTCTGCTAGGAAAATATACCAAATTTTGTAGACCCCGTGTGGTGAGGAAAGTTACATCATGTCTGTTGTAATTACCAACAAATATACACAAAGAGTTGCTTGTTTTTGATATGATAGAGGTAGAAAAAATGTCAGAAAAACTATTTATATCAGTTGCTGCTATTGTAGGTGACAGGTTAACGTTTCCAATAAATATGGAACGAAACCCACTCAAAAAAACGAGGCTTACATTCAATGACGTGGCAACTGATTTTATCCGTTGAGTATAAGCGATGGAAATTTTGCACGTTCCCTCCTTCGTAAACTCGTATCATTTGGCTGTCACAAGCACCTACTGGCGTGACTCGTCGACTACCTCACAAACAGAACTCAACACACTCGGCTAGGTAGGAAAATTTCTAAACCGCTCGTGAAGAATTCCGGAGTGTGCTACAGAGTGGTGTACTATCTCCGTTCTTGTTTTCTACCTATATCAGTGACCTGTCAGCAAGTTCTGCAGCCCAATTATTTAAATACACTGATGACGTAGTCCGTTGCCAAGCCACTTCTGTGCCTGAGGACCTTCTACATTTCTCGACTAATCTATCGCATACCACGAATTTTCCGTTCGTTCTGAACTGTCTCTTAATTTATCCAAGTGCTTCAAATACACTTTCTCCCACTCTCTCTCGATCTATTTATCCCCATGATTTCTCGGGTATAAACACAGATTCCGTGAAGTACTTAGGAGTTACAATTGACACAAACTTAAACATGGACACCCCATATTTAAAACTCTGTACAGAAACTTCGCAAATTATCTTTGCAACTTCGAAGACTTGGGCAGTTCAATGCCAAGCAAAAAAATCATTTCGCTTTTTGTTTGTCACTGTTTTTTTTTGGTTTTTGCTGGTCTACTCAAGAGAGAGGACTTTACAATTCGTTGTCGAGGTTTGTCGATCATCAGTCATGTGTCTTTATACCCGTTGGTGAACTATCTAAAAAACTGTGTGAACTTCACTTGTCCGCATGTTAAACATTTGTACAGAAAATCCTCTCTGACCCCGCACTCATCCTATGCGTAGAGATCTATCCACATGCTGCTCTTATTCATCTACGCGTTCTGTATATCGATTATTATTTACTCGCATCAACCTTTACAGAAAGTCGCCAGTTCCCTATCTCACCAGAATCCTTGTAAACCGACAGAGTGTTTCTTCTGAATTTCTCAACAACCTTGGAGGTTAGATGTTTTACTCATATTATTTTCCTCATTAGGATGAGATGTGTATTTTTGACTGAAGTACGGACATTTGTTCACACAAAAGTCTATACAAATACAAATACAAAGAGCACTGGATATCTGTTTCGTCCTGCTTGCGACTTGTCAGCAGTGCGTACTTTTGTTGTCCTTGTCAGAACTCCAACTGCAAACTTTGGGGTTGGGTCTTCAAACCTTTACCTCTGAGCTACGCGGTCGACGGGTATCACCTGGTGCCAATGGCTCAATCAATTTAGATGGTGAATGTTTAGATTAGCTCATTCGGTTTTTCACAGGCACCAGGCACTGTTGATGATATTGGTTGTGGCTTTCACTCCTTGGGAGATCGTTAATTCCTCACGGTTTGTACACATTTAAGTGTGCCTGTTGCCTGTGAAAGGAGTAGCTGATAGGCGTAACCACTCTCAGCTTAGTTCACCTCTTTGGTTTCCACCGGCGACAACCCGATAAACTTATTGACCAGCCGGGTGAGGATAATCGAGGTCTCAAAATCTCGGATGAATGACTGATATCAGCTGCCAGTGGTTACGCAGTTGATGTAAGGTTTGACGGGTTTAATGACGAGATGACAGTTGAACTGAGCCTCGAAATGTTCAGCCCATAGATCCAGACGGTGTTGCGGATGACGATTCTGTGTACAAATGGACTTCTTAATTACCTGACTTAAGCCTATTTTCCTTGAACCAGAACAGCTAATTAAACGGAAAAACATTGCTACTGTTACCAATAGCCATAACTTTCTCCACTCCTCTGCACATTTCTATCCACTAATTCTCGTAATCATTCCTCCTACTCTTGATGAGCTGACGTTTAATAAAATTACGTGTTGTCATATTTGGCACCAGGAGAAATGGTTCTTTTCGAGCGTCCAGCCGGGTAACCGAGATCAATGAGATCCTCCATCGTTTGTGTTTTGATCGTATACCAGAATCCACCGTTGTGTTGATTAACATTTGGATAGTTTCCTTGATAAGCATCCAGCCGGTGGCTTTGTTACGGTTGTTCACCCGTCCTAGGGAGAATTTGGCACATGATAAAGCATGGTCTGTGTCCATGGATGTTGACCAGTAAGAGTGATATTCTTCAATGGATCTTTGCCAGCGGTAGCTAATTTCAATGTGGTCAATTTGAATTCGTCACTGTAAAGAGGTGGTTGGTTTCCATGTTAAGTGTTGTCGTGTCTTGTACGAGAAGTTAGAGCATGATACGAAACAACCGTGTTCTACTCAGAGTTAGAGTAGCCGATCTCCGTTGTCCGTCCGGTTGACTGGAATTGCATGTGGGCCGCCCAGACACCTTCCTGATTCATCCAGGGATCTCAATTGAGCATTGAAGTCTTTGAGGACTGCTACGATGTCCGTTGTCCTGAATACATTAAAGCAGTTGAGAAAAATTCTGGTAGTAGTCATCCTTGATTTTAGGCGCACTGCAATTGATCGTTGCATTCAGGGGAACGATTGGGTAATTTAGACCAACTGATAAAGCTTTGAGTTGTAGTTGATTCAGCCGATACCACGATAAATTGCAAACATATTTTTCAGGGAAACGATGAACAAGCACCGACGCTTTGTTCTGTAGCTGTTGATACGTGCTAAACCGTTGAGACGTACAGCACACCAACTGGAATCCAGTCAAGAAGCGAATGTTCCTCGTTGTCTTTTAGCGCAATTCCAACACCGCAAGTTTCGGATGCCAAATCGCCTGACACACGGAGATCGAAGCGTGCGGATGAAGTCGAACCTAAAGATTGCAAAGTGATGATTGAATTAGAGTCTTACATGTGTTTCGGAGACACAGCATACGTCTAAATTGAAGATTTCCAGGGTTCCAGTTAAGGTAGATTATTAACCAGTCCAACGGATTGTGCGGACATAGAATGAATGAAAAGGTGAATTTTGGCCTCAACAGTCCTATAATCTCTGATTGGTTGACCGTACTGGGGAAAACGCTGAATGGTATTCGATGGGTGGCGTAAACGGGAGACCTCCGAAACGATTCTGTAGTGAGACGAAGAACTAGATCAGATGAGAAAGAGGGTTTTGAATACAGATACCTAAGATTTTAGGGGACCCTGATCGGAGCTTTCGACTTAAAAGTCTGGCCCGCAGGGCATACAGCATTTGCGGATTTCTCCTGAGAAACCCTAGCCGGAGCCTTTGACTCAAAAGTCAACAGTCATTGATAGAGGACTGTTTTCAACATAGGATCACCCGTTCGGTCAGTTTAAATCCGGTTCGACCCAGAGCAACTGAATGAAATTGCTCGAAAAGGATAAAGGAGCTGGAGGTTTTTGGAATGAGAATACAAGATATATATAACCCACTTACAAAAACATTGAATTATAGCATTGATTCTTTAATGAATTCGCTCTGAAAGAGCTGTCTATCCAATAGTCACTCGGTGTTGCAAACAAAGTTATTGTGAAGGAAATACACTTCCTGGGTACAAGTATATGAATGAACTGGCAAAAGATTACGGGATATGCATACCTGACGCGCGGCAAGGACCGCGAAATCGGTCGTGTGTTTCCAGGGAAATTTTTTCCAGTCATTCACATACTACTTATTGTGAAATATATATATATATAAAGATATAAGTAATAAGGATTTCATCACTTCAGCTAATAAAAGTACGTTTGCTTTTTTAGTAACACACACACACAACAGCTATTCGGAGCCAAAAAAAATTATGAAACTCACATTCCCCAATTTCACTGATTTGATTCGCCAATCCTAGCCAATTGGACTGAAAAATTGTCCATAGTGAGGCACATGCTGACGGAGTGCAAAATGGGAGCCTTACTGACACAGACACACTTTCTAACCCGTATCCTGTCCTCCGGACAACTCTATCCCAACAACCTTCATGAGGTGTCAGAATTTTGAAAAAGCGGAAGTTATCACGATTTCTGCACATATTTTTGTGCTCATTTTTTGTACATATAAACACACATGTGCTCTCCTCTCGGGGACCGGATGTGTTGCCCTGGCAGGCTTGTTCAATTGTTCCCGTTCTCGTCCTCCTCTCAGATGCACATGCCCTTTTCGCTCGTTTGATCCAACTCCGACAATTATCTCCACACCATTTTTTTCAAAATAGTAGTAGTATCACATGTTTTTTTACCGGAAAAAGTTGATAAAATTGCCCATCCTCGTGCAATGGAGAGAGAGAGCGCGCGCGAGAGAGAGAGAGAGAGTATCGGAACACCTTAGCACAGGAACATACTATTGCCCCAAACTCCGCTCCACAATTCACACAAAAATCGATTCGAACAGAAAAAAACAGTCGAGCGAGCAATCCTGTATGGATGGATGGATTGGGGGGGGGGGGGGGGGGGNGGGGGAGGAGGAGGAGTAAGCGGGAGATTTATTATCATTTTTCACATCTTCACGATCGATACAATGCAAAAAACAAATGATGAGCACATCGACACGGATGCGTGTCGGGCATGATTTATCACAATTCAGATACCAAACACATTGATTGTAGTCTAAGTACAGTTGAACTGTCGATGTCCGTCCTTTTTGCTTCGGCACTGCTTGTAGCTTTCGTCTCGCACACTCCTGTTGGATAATTATAGGTTTGAAATGCGTGATTAATCCAGTTCTGCAGTTGCATTTGGTCTACTGCGGTTGTTTTTCCAGTCAAGAGGAAACTCGCCGTGTCTTGATCACTTCTACTACTGATGACCGTGCACCTTGGTCTTGTTTCGATTAAGTGCCGTCTGGGTGGGGATGATTGAGGAGGAGGAGCATTTTTCACATGGCGCATTATTATCTGTTCCCATGTGTTCCTTTTCTTGGCACGGGAATAGTTCATTTTGAAAAAGTTAACTCACCGATTTGTTTACAATCCAAAATAACATTTTGATTGGTTCTTCTCTGATCGATGTGCTCGTGGTGACGGATGCTACGTAGTGCAGGATCTAAGCTCAAAAATCTTCAATTCGAGTTTGTTTGTTTTTTGTTTCTGTTTAAAAACACTCTACTTGATTTCAATGATAAAGAACTGTCAATGAAGAAAATCACTTGATGAGACCAAGTGAAAGTTTTATTATGGGAAATACTTACAAGCGGTTGCTTTTCTAGTCCCATAGGATTTGGCACAGATGAATCGGTTCACAGTTCATACAAAGTAGATGAATGTCACAATGTCACAATTTGTCCTTGTCTCGTGCACTTCTACGGATGTTGAAATTTAAGACTTTTCAAAGCTTCATCCAGATTATGCTTGAATGAATCAATTGTTGGTGCAGAGACAACGTGTGGTGGTAGAGAACTCAGAGGGCGAATGAATGCCGCCGGCATCCTAGTCGGCATTTTTGGAGCGCTAATTTGAATGAGTACCCCCGCACAGGGTCTTCCCCTATCGTTAAAACTCAGTTAGTTCCCTTATTACACACCCTTGTGTGACGTTCAAATTCCCTCGCCCTGGTCTCCTCGAGGTTGGGTTGCTTATCCCGTGAAATGCAAGAAGTTCATCACATCGCATATTGTACTCTGCTACCACCGATCAGAACTGTAAATACATGACTTTATCCGTGATTCAATTCAGCAATTGTTTGATCAGTGTTTACCTAAAACGGAGAATCTCTCACTTGAAATCAGAGCCGCCCATGGGATTGACAACACCCACAATTTGTCACAATCCGCACGAGGATCACAAGCCACGAGATGCTGCTTCGTTAAGAATCATGCGTATCAGTTCGAACTCATTCAAACAGTAGCGGGGGGGGTCTCTAACTTATTACCCCGGTGGACGTGTGTTCTAAATCTCACCATCGGTGCTTGAATTCCCTCATTTTCTGTGTGCTGTATGGCAGCTGTCTTATGTATCCACTCTCATCCCCGCCTTCCTGACAATCGTATGAATGTGTATATTCAATAAAGAAAGTTTAAAACGAAACATTTGCAAGCGATGGAACGATTTGTGCTGATCGACAAAAGAGCACTGGACAGGTGTTTCGGCCTGTTCGGGAGGCGTCAGCAGCACGTGATTTTTGTGACCCGAACCACCAATCCCTTTCGGATCGGGACTGCATAAAGGCCAAAAATAAGCAGCTGGTGGTGGCGCATTGGTTTAGTTTCTGTCACTGACGTACTTTGTACCCTATGGTCCAAGATTCGAGCCCCGCCAATACTTTGTTGGTAGGCATCTTTGTTATCGTCCGGTTCAATATCACGCTTAACCTAGCGGGGCCTCATCTGGTGCACCACTCCAAGTTCTTGGGCTTAAATTACCGGTTTTCAATAACGGAGCAACAGCTCTTCGTGACTATGGGTTTCGCCCCTTCTGCTGTTCATCACACAAACGTGTGTAATATAAAAAGCTATGCGGGTCTCTAGAAAATCTATCTGTCAGCACTTCGGAAAGGCCTATTACAGAGCATGCACACTATCACGATCGATCTTTTCTTATTGCATTCATTCTGTGTTCATTTCAACAGTGAATAGTCCTTGATGTGTTGTTCAGATTAGATGTTGTCTGCTTGACCCGTTCGTGTTTTACTCACCGAATGACCCCACTAGAAACGTGACTGATAATTTCAACTTGTCTTTACGATCTGTCTCCCACTGAACAACAGAAACTCGCCTCGTCTCAGTCCAATCAACACGACATGGAGCACTCTCCTTTGAGTTCTCATTGCCATGGTCGACTGATTCACCCGTTTATCGATCACTTGCCATTCGCACCTGTATACGGCCCTCCGGTCTGTCAAGATGCACACACAGGTCCGTACACCCTGTCTGACCTCAGCGGATGACAAATAATCGTGCTCGATTGGCGTGTGACTGAATCGATCTCCAAAACGGTGTATCGATCCAATCCAATCCAGTTTAGCTCAGTTTGAAAATGCGCCAATGCCCACCTGGCAAACTGTAGATTGCGCTGGTTTGCATGGTTTTACCTTTCGCGATCTGTGACGAGCCACCCTCGAGCTTCATGCACAATTACTAAATCATTCAGTCACTTTCGCAGCTCGACGAACAGGCACTATGAAAGAGAGTTTGGCTATCGTCGCTCGGCTCACCACCACGCCTATTCTATCGAGGGCCTATTTCACTAGTCCAACCGAATCCCAGGTCTTAGTTTTTCTGTTTCGCATAACTGAAAAGTGGGCCTTCGTAACACTGGGAATTAGATCATTGTTATCATTGTTAATCAGATGGAGATCTGCAATCGTTCTGCTTCCAATGAAGTGTCGGCATGCATTCAGATGGCTCGGTTAGCCTTTGCCAACTTGAGATATCTGTGGCGCCTTCGAGATATATCTGGCTGCCCGTGAAGAGTCGAGTGCATGCGGCAGCAGTTCGGCCAGTGCTGCTTAACGGTGCAGAGATTTGGTCATCAAAAGGAATAGGATCAAAATAGATTTTCGGTGTTCGAACTCCACTGTCTACACCGCATTGCACTAGTCCATTTCGGACCCCGAGATCATAATAACCGGCTTTTAGAGGCGATGTACGATATGGCTGAATGGTGCTCGTAGATCTCATAATATCCTTTCAAGTTTAGTCCATGTGAATTCTCCTTGACTCTACCCCTAACGTTTCAATCTTCATTTTGCTCTTTTGTCCAAATGGGCGGCCTTAAGACAACAACCGGAACCGGCGCACGATGGTGCATAGTTAATGGCTGTAAAAACCGAACTGATTTGCGTCGATAACTATTGATTTTTGTGCTGTGTATGGGATTGCAGAACTGTTCCAATATATATGTCAAATCTGACTATTCCGTGACGTATTTTGAATTGGTTCATTTTTTGATTGCCGTCGTTTGTTAATTCAGTTGATTCGTGGTCTCATATAGACTCGGCGCGGGATGAACTGCTTCGGACTACTTTTAATGCTTGAAAATCAGCTTATTTTGCATCGTGGGACACAGCAATCTAGCTCTTATGAGGGACTGGGAACTATTACTTTTATCGTAGAATATGGGATTCTTGTTGAAAAAAATTGATGATTTGATCCACAAGAGTCAGTTTTATGATAAAAACCATCTCCGACTATCAATTATTTGCATATCTGATGTGCGACTCCACTTCGGACTGTGTGCACCATATGTGCCAAGGTGTATACGCGGCCCGTTTACAAAATCATCATATTCCTAACCTGCACGGGGGGGGGGACGGGTCACTAACTGCTTTACAGCCGGTCTTTAAACTGTGACTCACAATCTGACATTCTCAGGGGTTACATGAAATCAAATTTACTCCTGAGGAAGGGATCTACCAGGCAATGCAGTGTGGGTGTTGTGCAAATCTGGCCGTCATATTGCTTCTCGCTTGACCTTATTTTTGGACAGTACCGAACGTGAACTTTTACGTCAGTTGTTTGACGCGCGGTGGTGGACAAGTGGTGAAATCACCAACCTGTGACTGGGGAGTCCCGGGTTCAAACCGCTCCATCATCGCCCGCCTTCCCTATTTCTGTATTCTCCCAGGTAGCCTTTGTATGGCCGCAGCCCCCTTCCCGAAAGTTGATTGTACATTTTTATATTCGATAAATAAAAAAGGGAAGTGAAAAGACACATCAAGATTCAACTGAAATTGCAGCAATTTATCATCATTCACACACAGCCCTACTTGAGCGTTTATCACACACACACCAGTGAACGCATTGGGGCGGACAGAGAAGAACTGTAACCGTGCATGAGTAAGCAAGCCCTGTGGTGACAGACGCCGGTTAACACGCTTTTCAGTTGGGGGCCCTCTAAAATCATCTTGGTGAGAATTTAAAAAAATGCAAGAATGCATTTTAAGTCCTGTATTCCTTTTTTATGCCGAGTGATTTGCATGAGGTTAATCAAAATTGCATTCCACTACAATCTTTCCAGAGCAGACAGTGTATAGTGTTGTGTTTTGGGTTGATCCCTATTCGAGCGTTTAGCCCGTACTAGTACATGGTTTTGAACATGGGTTTCACTCGTGCATTTCATTTGTGATGGAATTCGCTCTGGTGACTGATGAAGAGCCAGCATAATCAAACCAATATTGTGTTGTCGGTCGTTGACCCTGTGGCTCCGCGATAATGGTTTCAAATCATAATACTATATGTAACACGTGAGCCAATATCCGCCGCTTACCTCAAATTTTACGGGCAATCATCACACAAACTACCAGATGCATCTGCTCATGTCTCTCTCACTCAATCAGTGTAGTTAACAGTCTGCATTATTGTTCTTTGTGTTTGAACGTGATCTGTTTATCGATTGATGTTGGCTTCAAAGTCACCTCAACGAGAAGAACGCGAGCAAAGAAAGACCGGGAGCCTCTTTATAGTGAAACAATTCCAACTAGCAAACGAGGTTGGTGAACTGAACGATTGCTACCCGTTCTAATTAGTTAATCTCGCTATAAAATACCTTCTGTGATCTCAGTAATCATTGAAAAGTAATTTCCAGATTGCCGGCGTTTCATAAGGTACCTGGTCAAACAAAACTAGAATGGCTAGTAATAATTAGTTTGTTCAAACATTTTTAAGCTTGTATTTTGAACGGATTATCTGTTATTCCTATTTAACTCCGAATTGAGAGTGAATTGTTTCAAACATCCTCCTGTCATTGTGGACCGGGATTTTCGTGAACCAGTCATCATTTGTTCTTGTCAATGAGTGATTGATCAATTTTGGTCGCCCACAATCGGTCAGCTTCCCCATGTTTTGTTTTCCCCTCTGTGGTGCAATGATTCACGTCAATTTTTTCCCACAGGAGTCTAAAATCTCACACCTCACTTTGACGATTATGAGTAGCCGTTTTGCTCAATCTTCATAACTGATGCTATTGTGAGCCTCTGGCTCTCTTGCTCTCTCTGATGACAGCATACACTCTTGTATCAAACTTACGCAAAGGATTCTTGTGGATACCAATCACTTGGTCTCTCACTGCCCTCCACGCTCTCTGAATGCTGACATGTCCCATTCTGCACACACCTATTGCCAGAACTCGGCTGCCCCGTAAACGACTCGCGTCCGCGCCAGCACACAAATGGAAGATGCAAGAGAAAAGCTTTATAAATATAAATATATACATAGATATATCAGCTAGGAAGCACTGGACAGCTGTTTCGACCTGGTTACCCAACCCTCAGCAGTGCGAATCCATCGACCCAACCGCGAATCGAATCGGGGACTTCATGGGCAGAACGCAATCATGCTACCCAGTTCAGTTTTCATTACCACAGTGAAAGTGGCCAACAACGTCCCCTGAATCAGATATTTGGTCTCCCAGGTACCAACAGTCCGGAATCAAAATAAAATGATCCAGCGGTGTAGACCGCATCCATGATCATTCAGTAATTTAGATAAACCACATCCACGTCGGTCGAATGGTATGGTTTCCAGCAAAACGCATCACTGTGCACACCATCCCTGATGGATTAGTCATGCAGGGAACAGAACGAGCTCCGGCTCCATTGTTGCGTACTGGTTAGGAATTTGGCCTTGAATCGGTTTTCTCAAGTGTTCACTAAGTCCGCTCAATGAATTTCGTCTGTTAAAGAGCAAATTAAAAGTGAACTGAAAAACTAGGAAGTATTGGACAGCTGTTCCACAATACGTGTCAAAAGCAATTACATAGACTTCGGGACACACCAGAGACTACCGAGGCAGTTATCATCCGCTTCTCAAACCTCATCTCTGCACGCAGAGAAAATCATAACCTGAGCCAATCAACTTCCCTGGCCTGTTTCGACTCATCCACTTCCTCCCCCACCCCGTTCTCCTGTTTGCTACTCTTCAAATGATCTGCATTTGACAGTTGTTAGCTTTTTTGTTATCTTTTTTTTTCTTCACATCATTTTGGTTGTTACCGGTTTGGGACGGGAACATTTGTCTACCATCCGTGTTCTAAATTTCACGACTATTCATTCTCTACTGCTTGTTGTCACGGTGAATCGATCAAAAATTCCTGAGGCATACAATAGAATGAGGAAAAGTGTCACTCATTGATAGTGGCTTCCTTATGCACACCGCAAGATTCATTTCTTTGATAGTCAGTTGAAATCGCTTGACTCTATGAATGCTGATCATATTCACGCACATTGATAATGATGTCATCGGATTTGATGGATACGCGTTTATCCGGATATGAATTGTACAAGACTGACTACTATGCAATGCGTTCTCTTGTCAAGTTCATTTCTGGCAAAGACTAGTGGAATTTTCAGACGTTACCGGAAATGTAATTTTCGCGACAGAGAATTGATGAAGTGACCATGTTCGTCAACCGAAATTGGTGTAACGTGACACTCAATCGATGTGTAATTTCTCGACCCCTAAACCCGATTGTAGTGTCGTTCGTCAGAAGCCGCACTTTCTCTGTAGTTTTTAACTTTATATATATATATATATATATATATATAGCGCTCCGTTTGCAAGACACTGAATCAGGTTTCGCTTTCTCTTGAAAGGTTTCGAAACTTTGAAAAGGAATGTACTGACTCAACCACCTGCTTTTTCTTCACACTGAGCGTTGGATAGAACCATCTTCACAGCGTTTAAGGCAAACATGAAGAAATACGATCTATTTTCCTCTTCAAGAGTAAGCTTACTTTTTGATTGCACGCAGTTGAATGCTCCCAGTAGTTCATTCAGACTAGTATTCTTATCCATGAAACACAATATGTCATCGACATATCTTTTGCATTTTTCGATGGCACCTTTGATGACGTTTTGCCCAAGTATTGACATGAAGAAATCCCCAAACAACGGGACCGTGTGGAGAGCCCATTGTAACACCGTCCTTCTGACGATAAATAACATCGTTGAGTTTGAAATACACGTTAGATGTGTAAAAATAAATAGCCGCTTTAATTCCTCAGTTGGGATACCGTCATTGTTATCATTGATTTGTATGTAGTCCACTAATTAAGTAATCCATTGTTTCTTTAATAGAAACATTAGTGAATAACCGAGTTACCTCGCGGGAACGTATTCTTAATCTTGTCTCAAATAGAATCCGTCAGATTAGACGAGTCTACTGCCTTATGCTTTGCTAATCCACTTCCTATCGGGTTCAATTTGCTCATGAACCATTTAGCCATAGTCATAGGTAAGGTGAGTTACACAAATCCAATATTGACTTGAGTGGAACACCGTATTTTTGTATTCTCGGTGGTCCATATATCCTCAGAATCCTCACTCCAGTTGATCGGAATCGCTCAGATGTGGTCGCATCTATCACGCCTCTTTGGAAATGGAAATGTTTGTTATAACCGATAAACAGCACTGGACAACAGCTGTTTCGTCCTATTTGGAACTCGTTAGCGGTGCGAACTTTTTGTTTCCTTGTCAGGACTCGAACCGTGAACATTTGGGTCAGGACTACAAACCCTTACCCCTGAACTGCACGGTCGACGGTTATCACCTTGTGCGGATGGCTCAATCAATTTTACGGTAGAAAGCTTGGATTCACCCATTCGATTGTTCAGAGGCACCGGGCACTTTTGGTGGCCCGGTGCCCCTGAACAATCGAATGGGCTAATCCAAGCTTGATACTCTAAGCCTGGAATTTTCGTTTGTCACCAGACTCCAAATTGCTTGCTTATTTCCCTGGACTCTTTAACTTGTATTCACAAAAGTAGATTTTAAATTTGCCAAATATGAATAGGAAGAACTAGTCAGATTTGACAATTGAGCGTACAAATTCGACTGCAATATACAATCGCTTGATTGCTTGTCTAGGAAAACACAAACTGGTGGTCCTATTGCGATAAATTCGTATTCTCTCTATCCACTCACGCATAAACCTGTTTCAACCTCGTAGCTTAACAGGTGGGCGGACCGTTTTTAAAGCAAATTCCAATTTCTCCTGACGAACTACCAGTCATCGGTGAAATGTTTGCTTTTTGTGTCTCTCTAAATGAGTCACGTATCTCACACAAACCCCAATCATGCAAGATGCCACTCATGGGTTATCACTGAGTGTTTAACTACGTGTTGTAAATAGTGGCACGGGTCCATTTTCTTAGTGTCATTGGCATCTTATTCTTCATGAATTCTCCACTTTCACCTTGAAAATACCTATAAAATTCCGATCTTTATTTCGTTCAAATGAGCAGCTAAAACGACAACATGAAATTCTGAATATGTTGATTTTTTAAAGTGAAGCAGAACTGAATCGTTGTTCGAATTCAAATCCTGTTCCAGGCAAATGTTGACTTCTTTTTTTTCGTCTGCTGCGTCTCTATTCGGATTTCAAGTACATTTTTGTTCAACAGTTCTAGACACACACACACACACAAACTGACACTGTGGTTTATTCATCGATAATGACCGTGTAAATGATCTGTTCATCTTCCCCCTCCACCCTCAAACACAATTTTTTTCTGT
>UZAN01044177.1:19194-30335 GCA_900618425.1 Echinostoma caproni
ACGTGTGTGTGCGTGTGTTGCCCTGGGGACAACACAAGTGATAGAAGAGAAACTGTGCCGATTGTGGTTCGTGCTATCTTCTCGTCGACCGGGATGAGAACGTTTTCAAAATGAGTGCAATACGTTTTGTGCATATTCCATCTCGGAGCGAACTGAACTTGGGCCGGTCCTGTTGAAGTGTGACAAAATGCGGTCCGAAGGGTTGACTATCATCGACGACGGATAGGTCATATTCACAACGATTCCCATTGCTGTTATCGGAGTTTTATGGCATTTTGCTCGGCAGAAACTTATCACATCTGTCTGTAGATGTCTGCGGTCGCTTATTCAGTGAACCAAAGCTAGGTCGGCTATCCGTTTCGTCGTTGGTTTCTTATCCGTGACCTGGAGATGCATCGGATATCCTATAGTTCCTCTTTCTCCCATTTAGTGTTGCTACCACGGGGATAGAACACTGTTACATAATCCATCTGCACAAATGAGTCATAGTTTGTGCCTAATCCGGGACAAGGTTTGTTTTGTATACTTTGTAACTGCTCAACGAGGCCCAATTGAACAAAATAAAAATCCAATTCACGTTTGCAAATCCCCACTTTCTTA
The DNA here is from genome assembly GCA_900618425.1 of Echinostoma caproni. Taxonomy (NCBI): domain Eukaryota; kingdom Metazoa; phylum Platyhelminthes; class Trematoda; order Plagiorchiida; family Echinostomatidae; genus Echinostoma; species Echinostoma caproni. The sequence continues at coordinate 19,795 of UZAN01044177.1, forward strand.
CGTTCGATTAAACTCAAAGTTGTTGTTTGATAATGATCATTTAGAGGTTAAGTGTACGAAACAGTCCAGATCACACTATCACCATCACAACTCCCCCCAAGATGATGCCAACTAAACAACCGGTTCAGGCAGCGGTTCGCTTTAGAGAACGTTATTATTCCGTGCGGAAAATGAAGTGCTACTGGGATCTTTCTAAAACCGAATTCCTTCCACAATCGTTTGCGATTACTCCCATCCACCCTCACCCCTTTTCACTATATGCATGATTAAACACTCGTCCACAGTGTACATAATATCCTTTTGTTTGCGCTCAGGCACATTCCTATCGTGCAAATGATGGACAAATTGCTGCTTTGTATGAGAACTATGTGACGATGAGTTCGCCGATCAGATAAGTGTTTTCGCAAGTGTCCTCTTGTTTGTCGGCATCAAGAATCTTCTCAAACTGTTTCTGTGTGCGATTGAATCTTGCTCAGTGTATATGGGGATCATATTCACCTCCTGCTGTTCCAAGTTAGTTAGTTCCCTTAACTGCAAGCAAAATATATTAATGCTCACCCACACGTTGCTCGGTGTGTGTATGTGTGCGTACGCACTCCACCTATAGTGGCTCCGCGCCCGTTGCTCTGGCTATGTTTTTGTGCACCGGTGCAAAACGGAACGCGGAAGGAATTACAATGTTGAGTTCTGTGTGAATCTGCTGTCAGCAGATCGACGGTTCACGTTGACCGCACATCTTCTGGACTCCGAAAGTCGACTTGGTGTCTATGTGTGTGTGTGTGTGTGTGTGTGTGTGTGTGTGTGTGTGTGTGTGTGTATCAAGCGTCATTTTGATTGCCCCCCTCCTCCTCTACCTCTCCTCACCGACCTCTAATTCGTTGACATACGTTTCCACCTTATCAGAAAACCCGGGGCGAAGATAAACCACTTCGTTTAAGAGGATGACAAATGAAGACAGTTGTGTGCGTGCGTGTATCGTTTCTGTTCGCATTCACGAACCGCATTGGGGTGAATTTTTGTTAAACATTCGAACGGGTACCATGATAAAAAGGACATTCCAATGGCTATCACATCCAATACTCGTGACCATGAAAAAGGTGAACATGACTGGAATGGGAAACTCAATCAGATTATTGCGGGTTTGATTGTAACACAGGTGTTTAACAGCAATAATGCGGTGAGTTCAAAAGTTTGTCTATAAAAAGAAATGCAATTTCCTGGTCGTAGAAACAGCTACTGTCTATCCGTTGGGAAATTGCAAAAAATCGGTCAATTAAGGTGTGTGCATATAGTCCATAGTCCATATGGTAAAATAACATTCATCAATTTCCGATCAGATTAGATACAGGTCTACCTCGTTTACCTGTTTAGTGAACACGGGGCACAATAGCTTGTTGCACTTCTTGCATGCTACCTGCTCGTGGTAAGCTGCAATCGAGAAACCTGACCAGACATTTTCAAAAATACAAAAAATGAAATTACTCGGGAGAAGATACCGTAAATGCAGGAACAGTTAAAATGGCATGCTCTACTATGTTACTATACGTGGCATACGAATCAGTTCAGTGTTCACTCAGCTAACTGTTGAACAAGTTTACAATCATCACATGTGCGAGGTGATTTGATTGACCGTATAGTCTGCAACAGTTCCCCCTCTCTCGGTTTTTGTTCTCAACCTCATCCGTATCAGGTAGGTGTGAATGTGTGACGCAATGATAGTTTGCTATTTTTCGTCTCTGGTTCAGTCAACTTTTGCCGTTCGGATCATCGGTCTACAAAACTCTCACCCGCATTTGCCACAGCACAGTGATTTGTGGGCTTGACGATCAGCTGATTTGGAGACCGTGTGATTATTCATCAGCATCATCGTCTGCACTCGTACACTAAGACGTTTGTCAGTGCATGCATGCTGTGCGCATGCACGTGGTCGTGCGCGTTTGTGTGTGGTCTTGCAAACAGTTCTCTTTTTGATGTGATTTTGAAGCACACTGCGCTATCGATCGATCAGTCGACTACCGTTCATTCGAACTAATCAACATTTGCTCTTCACCCTTGTCACAAAACAAAGCTGTTTCGAATGGAAAAGGGTTTATTTCTTCTGCCTTCAGCTTACACCGACCACTCGATGCAATGACCACTGCTGACTTCATGCTATCTTTCTGTACGTATGTTTCATCAATTTCTGTCCGTTCACTGAGTGCATTGTAACCACATACGTGACCGTATGAGAATCGAGGCTGTGTGTATATACGTGTGTGTTCAATCACCCACAGGGTGGAGAAGTGCCGTACAGTAGACACAGAACAATCCGAAATGCTTTGCCCGAACACACGTAGAGTGCACAGGGTTAATTGTTGTGGTTTTTGAATTCTCCGCGTACACTGATTGTCTCACGGATGGTAAAATCAACGGGCTAGTGAATTCTGATTGGTCAATGTCGACAATTAAATTCAAGGTCTCTGGTACACGTGACTTCCTGAGTTATAAAGCAGCCAACTGTTTGACCGTTTCGTGCTGCGATTGCTTACTGATGACAGACAGTCTGTTTATCATTATTGGAAAGATCATAATGTAGAACCAAATTAGCAAACGTATGAACTGTTTATCGTCACAGTTTTAGTGATGCGATCAGGCCGGTTGAGACAGTTCTCGAGCGATAAGCGTACACCCGTATATGCACACAGTAGACCTCTCTGAACTCGCCTATCTCTAATAAGCCTGCCCAATTGAGATACCATGTGCTTTGTCACTCCAAGTCTCATTGCAATGATCGAGTGATGTCTCCAGTAACCAATAGGTGAGCTGATTCACACTCTGCTCAAACAAACCGATTGACTAATCACTGACAGGAATGCTAGAATTGGGAACTCATCATTATCATCATCATCATCATCATCATCATCATCATCATCATTAAAACAAATTCAGCGTTGAATATGGAAGCTAGGCGTTGGGATAATTGGGCGTGTTCAGTTGCTGTTTGCGACTTGTGTCGAGTTGGACCCTCCCAACTTGCTCTCTCCCGTATGAATATCACCCCCGGAAGCCGTAGGATACTAAAGGTCTACGGTTATTAAAGCTATCGAACGTATTTTCCTATTTCGGAGAGGAGAACGGCCACTTAGGTAGGCAGTGCTATGATTCTGATAAACCGTCACGGACAATTGATCAGCTACGATGTTTGAGAACCTCCTTGTAACTAACTAACTGATATCGGTGTAAAGATATATATATATATGTATATATTTGAATAAAACAAGGAACGCAATATGAGCAGAATTGATACTGGCCATCTATTTGGCTTGCTTTCGATCAGCTGTCTACGCACATCAAATAGGTCGGAATCCTATAAGAAGAATACCATACATGGACATCTATATAATTGCATGGGTTCACGCGGAAAGAACTGGGTTGTTGAGTCATTACTCAAGTCATTTTGGTACGAGTGAACGAGGAGGAGGGAAAGGATGTTTTGGTATGGGATAGGTGTGTGTGCGTGTGTGTGTGTTTATTTGCTATTCAAACTCTCCCTCCTGTAGACTTCATTTTCATGCAAAATTCGCATCTCCGTACGTGTCTAGGTACAGTGTAGTGTGTGTTTTGATACGCCCAAATGATTCTTTGTTCTACTGGGAGAGTAGTATTCCAACAACAGTACTCTTTCACATAGAGTTATAATGAAAAATGTCAAAAGAAAAGACCGTCACGCAATACTGCATGATTTACTATGTCCGGGACGATTTGGCTGCAGCTCAATGATGAGGAATTGATAACACTGTAAATAGACCATCACTGAAATGTGTGGTTTCTTTTTTTGTTGTGAGATTACCAGATTCGGTTGATCAATTAAATTTGGAGAACACCAAACTGGTATCTGGTGCATTTCGATTGCATTGAGTCCCTGAAGGAAGTTTCCCTGTAATACAACCACCAGCTAGATACTCGGTTGACCGATATCTATCTTGAAAAGGTATTTACCCTCACACACACCCCCACACACATCTTATGCTTCCGGAATTAGACACTTACTGGTTCAGTTAAGATGAGCTCAATGAGATCTGCACAGACAGCAAGATCTCAATTTCCCCGGAAACGTAATTTGTCTACGTTGGATTAGTTCTTCCCGAACTGTTTGTTCGACTTCAGCAATCTCGTTCTTGTCTTGCAACTGTGCTCGGTCAATCTACACACACGATCCTGACTAACGTTTGTTGCTCTAGACTAGAACGCTTTTCAAATAACCCCTTCATGGATGTATTCAAACCAGACTGAACAATTAAAAATAGCATACAGTGAAAACCAACCACTGTCCGGTGCGTGAGAACTTGAACGCCCCAGTCTACCCACAGCATTCCACCTCCAACTTCTCCAGCTAGCTAACTCGATTGCTCGATTTGAAAACACGGGGCCATGCTTGTTTTGTCCCACCTAATCAGTGATAAATCTATTAGAGAACGAAATAAGGTGGAGACACAAAACAATTCTCATCAATGCATCATTATGCCTGTATTTGAATTCACACAATTTATACGGTCCCGTCTAATTCGCACAGGTCCTCCAGCAAATCCAATCGAAACATCCACGTTAGATGAATGAGTTCAACAGGAATCCAATTCATTTTTTTTTTCGCGAACAAAATTGGGTCCAGTCTATTTTCTCAAACATGCATCTGTCAGTTCCATGGTTAAGTTTGTCGTGGGCGGATCACCAACACCAGTTGCATCATTCAGTACAGAATACCAATGGAGTTTAGTTTGTACGTTTCGTGTGGCTTACTCAGTTAATCGACACAGTAGACTTCGAGTATGCAACTCGGTGCTCAAGTTCGGCTAACGGATAGTCCATGCTCGATGTTCATGATACGATGGTCCCAATAGACCGAACAGAAGGAATGGGACGTCGGACTCCTGGAACTTCGTCAGACGGTTTTATGATGGTGGTGGTGTGTGTGTGGGGGGGGGATGGAACACACGCCATCCGGGTTGAAAATAGAGAATTCTTAAAAACTAAGGTTGCAAGAACATTGACAAGTGCCACCGTCTACGATACTCAGCTGTATCACCACCTATCAATTACAATGATCCCGAGGTCTGCATCCACGAGGCTTAACGTGACCCATATGACCCAGTTCACCGGTTAGGGTTTTCATACTCTCATGTCAAGTCTTGATTTAATCATCCTCGTCCTTTTTCCTCCAAACAACGCGCAGTGTCAATTTATTTGGTGACATGCGTAACATATACCCCTGAACCAACCCAGCCTATAGAGGTTGACTACTTGTTCCATTGATCCTGGTCCTGGTAACTGGTGGCAAAATTCCAAAGTGTGTGCAAGGAATCTCACTTATCTTCCGTCGGTCTCAAACGCAGACAGTAACCATGGGACACGAACACACACTGTTCAACATGGGACTCATATTTCAAGTAATGATATATTTGGATTTAATCGCACCCCACCCCCTCTGAATATCGTTCTCTATTTCCCCTTTATTTATTTGCACTAACCTTAACACCTTCGTTCGATTGTACGAAATTCTCCCACTGAACGTAGTGACCTATCTCTCGGTGGTTGTATTTGTTTCCATATAGATCTTAATTGTTTCCTGATTTAACCTTTGTAATACTCTGCCTGGTTGTATTGTATTGTGTATAACTTTTGCAACCACTTGAGCTCACATTTCAGTTCAAAAATCATACACGCTAACCGTCACAATGTACACAGCAAACTATGAAAAAAAAATTTCACAGACATGAGGATATTTTATAACCCAAGGTTAAGATAAAGTTCACTGATTGTCCGCTCTCTGTTTATGAGTACACAAGTCAGATACGGAATAGATCAATTGCGGTATTTGTTAATTCGAGACGAAATTTGGTGGAATTGGGAGCGTGTTGAATGATGGAAACGACAAAGTGTCAGTGTCTGCGTGCAATGGGTGGTCAGGATCTGCGAGAATCCTCTCGTCAAATTTCACACAGGAAGTTACATGATACTCTGAAAGCTTTATAGCTAACTCATTCACAGTAATAGAAGAGACACGACTAATAGTGGTTAGACCGCGGCGTAAGACTTTAAAATACTGTTTGAGTAAGCCAGGAAAAATGACTGGGGAGCAGTAGAGTAAAATGGGGAAAACACACTGATAAACAAAGGTAGATAGAAATAACTGACTGGGATGCACGAAACTGCCTGAACTTCCGGAGTTGAAATGATAGGCGCCGCAATTTACCACTGCAGTTCCGGATATGGGTTGAACAATTAAGATTGCTATCTATGGTTACATCAAGATATTTAACAGAGTTCACCCTGGATTAATCACTGTGGGGTCTGTCGGATATGGGGAGCGAGCACAACTATGTAACCACGGTTTCCCCTAAATACATGAGAGGAACATAAGCGATGAACTTGATTTCCCATCGGATAACCGGTCACTAGTCACGGATGTTCCTTTTTTCATTTCACAAAAATGAGCATAAAAATCACTCTCACACATGTTTTGTCTCAGTCACTTATTTAATCGATCGGAGAAAACAGATCCGGTGACCGTTGGGTAGCGTAACAATCTACTCAAACCCCGGTCTCTTCNTCTCTTCCATTCTTCGCCACGGTGTGCGTATTTGACTTTGAAAGTCTGTAAGGTGCTGTAAGGTTCTGAACGAAATATCCACTGTTTGCGGGTTCATTGTAAGCCATTCACACGCACACACACACAGATCGATAATAGAGAGCAGGAACTCTGCTTTCGATGCGATCATTCGATCGAATCCTACGTAAAAAACCAGGCTATTCACCACATGGTAGTGTTAGAGGGTAGTGTTGAGGGCGCACCTCTAGCCTTTGCACAACGAAGTACCAGCTGCAAAGCAGTAGCCACTACTCAGACGTTCATCACAGAATCACCTCTGTACTAGTAGTGATGATAGCCAATACCCGACGGTAGAGCACGATAAGGGCTATAGTATGTAGTCTCGATGCGGAAACGACTAATGTACCTATCCGAGCGGTGACCTATCCTGAATAGAAAGTGATTTCTGACCTCACCTTCAGAAAAACTTCACTGGCTTTCTCATACCAGGTGATTTTACGATTGAAAACAAGAGATATATGTAATATGTCGAAACGAATCCGAAGAAAGTGGTCACCTGTTTTCACCGTTGTTGAATCTCATCTATTCGACTGAGGTTTGAACCGGTGAACTCACTGACCTAACATGTGGATGTATCTACCACCCCACACCCACTGGATCGCGTAACGGTGAATTTACGCGAAAAGGAATCTGGAATATTTCTCTTTTACCGTTTACATTATTGAAGAGAAACCCAAGACTACGAGATACGCGATGCAGTTTAGAAGACTTGCTTGCATGCCTGAAAGCATGTCAACTGTCAGATTCGGGTAACGTGTTATTCAGCACTGATGAGCTTTGTAACCACCAGACAGCTTTGTCGGTCCGTTGACGAAACATCAGAAGTGCATGACCCCTGGGATTCGAACCCCAGGAGCCATGAATTGATAATTCGACGTGCTAACTAACTTCTACGTGGGTTATCCGGCCTTATTCTCAGCGATGAGGCGAGCGTTCGGGTTAAAACCGTCCAGTTTTGTTTTTATGCTCAAATACGGTTGCAATACGAGTAGTAGCAGAGTAGAATAAACGAGATGGAATGTTTCTCGCTGGTTTGCATTTCTTGTTTTTTTAACAAAACAATTTCGACTGGGATATGTAGGGAACTTCCGCGTCTGAGGCTGTTTACATAGTAAGACTGAGTCGATGCTTGATCGTGTAATCGGCGAGGAATCGGTAAGTCCAACTGAACATAAAAATCATAGTTATAACGTTAGAATAGTGCTAATTTAAGGGATTGCCTGACGGCAAACTAGTACTCGCGACGTACACGTCAGATTTATGGATAAAACTGACCGACTTTGGTTGAGATTTTATTGAGCGAATCGATATTCTTTGTACGTTGAGAAATGGTGATACGTGGAGGTGAACTAGAAAAACCCCTTTTCCTCTGCTTGGCGCAGTCAGCAGGAAAACAAAGATAAAGTGATAAAAGTGAAGGGAAATCCCAAAGGGGACAAAAAACATTTAGATGTGTGGAATGGGTGAGACTTTTCTACATTGCTCTAATCAGATTTGCGCAAGCAACATCAGTGAGGAGTAACACTGAGGGTAACCGGGTATTGTTGATGCTCTTTAGTTACCAGATGAAAAGAACGATAGATAAGAGACTAATGTCCGTTGGTGATATCAGTCAAAGCCTTTTATGGGTTGACATGTAAGAAACTAGGGTAACGAATGTGAAAATTTTCATTAGTTGGAAGATACCAGCATTCACTTGGACTAAGCGAGAAGTGAGCCCATTCAGTTGATTTGATTTCGTGACTGCCTGATGCAACCTCGTCAGATAATTGTAATGAAACTCGTTGGATCAATCGTCTGCATCTGTGTTTTTCACTGGAACAAATCAAAAAATGGGATCACAGCTTTATGGTGGGTCTCAAGGTGAATATGAGACGACGCTTAGACTCACAGAAGGTCTCTTTCATCAATCGCGGCCATTAGCATTCGAGTGACTCATCCTCTGTAAAAGAATCATCTAATGTTCTACTTCAACGGTTTTCCGTTCATTTTCCTGGAGTTCTAATACGTCTGCCACAAGTCGACCTAGAGTTCCAATGTTCATCGCATTACTTTCCATGTAGGCTGCTAGTTACCCGATTTCCTTGTTCGTTTCGTTTAAACAAGGTGTGGTATTTGTCTATGAGAGAGTCGAAACAAACCAATGATCCGAATACTACGCCATTTATCGATTGATCACGTGAAGCCAATGAATAGTCCGGTTTTAATTCGATGGTTGTTCAATAGTCAAACAGACTTGACCACATTGTGTGCGACCTATCAGCTCAAAGGTAAACAGTCATCTGTAAACTGCACTACTATATTGTACCAACCACGTGCCCCCGATTACTAACATTTTGTATCATACCTCTAACTATTTGGATGAGAAGGCAAATCAAATATGTTCCATTTCTGGTTGTTGAGCTTCAAAAGTAGACTTGATGGACAACTGCTTGCCGAATGTAGTCACAGCTTTTCGGAATCTGTGAAATTGTCTCGCTTTACTCATGCTCTGCACAGTTCAGCAGGTAGATAAGATTGTCCCGTGATTGCTTCTGTCCAGGCAGCCGCGCACTGTCCAAGTTTCGCTGCGATCAACTCCGAGAAAGGGATTGCCACTGCAAAGTTCCGTCATCTGTGAACCGACTGTAAAAGCTGTTCGTACGCCGTTCCAAGAGTGCTTTCGTATTGATTTCTTCGGGCCGAAGACGCTTCGCTCAACGTGTTTGTGTGTGTGACGCGTGCACAAACTTGACCCACATGATTATCATTCTGTTTGCGGTCAAGATGGAAAGTTTTCTTTTTCTTTATTCAACTGGTTTCGTGTAGTGCTGTTGTGTGATGTACACACACGCATGAGAGTGAGAGCACACACACACACACAAGTGCACGTGACTGATTAGACGTCAGCTGATCACGGGAAACTAGATGTATACTAGTCAGGCCGATCCTGTACGTAAATATGAGCATTCACGATTTACTGTTTGTTCACGGTCAATTAGCTCTGGAAGATATATTTCACCCAGAGACTGTTGTTGTTGCTGTTATTGCGTTTGAGCCTTTGAAAGTGAAAACCACAGAGGAATTAGTTTAATCAACATTGTCTATAAACTTCTCGCTGGTATCATACTCCGTCGATTGTCTGCTGCACGTGAACGGTGCACGCGTGAGAGCCAGGCTGGTTTTAGACCTTATCGAGGTTGTATCGACCGCATCTTCACTCTCCGCCAAATTCTGGAGCATCAGCATTCTTTTCGTAGACTCGTCATCTCTGCTTTTCTCGATTTGAACTCGATTTTCGACCCAGTCGACCGCTCTGAACTCTGGTGCTGCCTTTCCCCGAAGGTTGTACCCGAGAAGTTGATTTTGACATTACGACCGCTTTATACTAATAGCCGAAGTCGAGTCCAGGCTTACGGCACTTTTTCACCCGAGTTCAGCACGAAAAGTGGTGTCCGTCAGGGTTTCCCTCTCTCTCTCCTTTTCTATTTATCTTCGTTATAAATTTGATTATGGAAACAGCCCTATCCTCGTGCGAGGAAAGTGGCATCGATTTACTCTCGAGTGGTAGACTGTCTGATCTAGAGTATGCAGACAACATTGTGGTGCTAGGCGAAGATGCAGGTAAGTTGCAAACCATTCTGGATAGTTTGAGTGCTAGTGTAGCCATGTTCAGTATGCGTTTTACACCTTCAAAGTGTAAAATGCTGCTCCAAGAATGGGTTGGCTCAGCACCCAGCCTCACTCTAACTGGGGAAGTAATAGAGCAGGTGGATCAGTTTTGTTTCATAGGTAGCTACATCTCACCCGGTGGACGCATCACGGATGAAGAGTCTGCTCGCATACAGAAGGCTCGGTTGGCATATGCCAACTTGAGACATCTGTGGCACCGTCGTGACATCCGATTGTCTGTGAA
>UZAN01044178.1:2687-19926 GCA_900618425.1 Echinostoma caproni
ATGGCCATCAACAATGTAACTGAGATGCTATTTACGTCATCGTCACCAATCTATCCATGTGGATTAAAAAATCATCCCCAGTATTGGGTATTTGGTGAAACACAAGGATTATTGAACTTCCTCATGTTCATCGCCGTTAGATTTACATACTAAATTATTTTAACATGAATGGTGTATAGTGCAGGAACGTCTTGATATAGTACTGCTATTGGTCTAATGCTATCAACAACGGCTATGTACGCAAAAATGCTTGTTCGATAAACCTCAATAATGCATATAATTGATTCATGTTTGGTAAATCAAAAGTGAAGCAGGAAGTGAATGAAACAACCGCCTACAGACTGATTGATTGGTCATCTAAACGTTAGAATTGTTGTTTGGACTATTTGAAGTTCACATGGCGAAAATGAAAAGTTCAGTAGCTCCTCGGTGGAATTCGAACCCACGCATGGACGCCGCTCACGCTTTGTACCCGCATGCTCTACCAGCTGAGCTACGAGGCCGCACCGACAGAGCACTGATCTTTTCACATACGAATTTATCCATCTAACAACCAGTTAGCATGTAAGCTGACTAGCCTGACAGGTTTTCCTCAGAATTTACCGGAGCCCACCAAATGAGCTTCTAATGCAAATTGTTGTTTAGTAAATTTGAAGTTTATATGTTCACGGTAGGGAGAAATAACTCTGCTTGAAATGGAGGTTGTACTCAAAGGCGTTTGAATCTGGAATTGACTTTACAATACTCTCGCCACAGTATTTAATAAAAGCAATTCCGTTCTGGGTTGCGGATCGATAAAAGTAGCACAGTCTTGTTTTCTGGATCGTATTCTGGTTAAAAAATTGATCGGGAACAGCGATAAACGACACCTCTTCCACTAATACTGTTCCGACTGATGCTTACCTTTTTTATCGATCCATGCTGGTTGATCAAATGAATATTGTCTGTAGTAAACGGCTGTCACACAACTCCAATTGAAAACAAGGATAGATATCGGAAATCCTCAAGAGAAGAAAAATCCAGTTAAACCAGTGAAACGCGCTGATCATTAGGTTTGAGATTACAGAATGATGCATAGGCATAAATTTGTGTCTTTTTCCACTGTATTAACCAGATAACTGTTCAACGACCGATAACACGGGGCTTCGCGAATATGGTTATCTATGAAGATAGCATTGGGTGTCGAATTCTCAAGCTTGTGTCGTGCCCTATACANCTTGATAAATTCAGACGCTCGATTCGTCGCGTACGGGTTAGGCAACATACAACTATGTGCCGATATTTGATCAATATGTCATGATGCAAACAAAGTCAATTTAAGGTACTTTTCCAGAAACGCAATCTGGCATTGACCGCAAGTAAATGTCTGCCCGCAGAAATGCTATTCTACTGGACGTTGCTGAACATAATTAGAGAAAAATCAATCAAATTTGAGTCTGTGGGAAAACTACATTGGAAAAGTTGGGTAAATCTGCCAGAAATATCGGAATACTCAGGCCTCGATTTGCATCCGATCACAAAACTTTGATATTCCGGAGACAACAGACTGCATGAGCAGTTTGAGTCGGATAAGCTAAGTAGGGCGATGGAACGCATTGATGAGGACATGTTGTGATCAGACAATAAACCACATTACTGGAAAACCTTATTTTGGTAAAAAAGAAAATAAGAGATAAAAGGAGATAAGCACAAAAGAATAGAAAATCAGAAGCACGAAGGAAAAGTGACTATTTGGATGAAAACAGAATAGAACAACACAGAACCGTTGATGACATTATCAAAAGTGAGAAAAAAATCAATCGGTATGATATCTCAAACTTGTATCTGTACTTTATTGTATCTTTCGGCATTTTTAAGAGCAGCCAGATTAACTTTGAAACCAGCATGTTTACCAGCCAGTGTTAGTGCACAAAAGGTGACAGAAATAACTAGAGGAAAAGCATTGTCAATTCAGTCATAACAACAACAGTGAAATTCATTTTATTTTGCATGCGTATAAAGCACATACTAGAAAGTACTAACATCTTTATAGTTGACTAACAAATCGAGTTTCTAATTTCTTTTTTGGATATTACTTTAAAGGGAAACTGTCATTACAGGGTTATGTGTTTCACTCACCTAACTCGACTAATGGGCCTTGGGATAGGGATGCAACGAATACTTGGGTAGCGCTTGGGAAACAATAACGAATCATGAAGCTTGCTTTACCGAACAGTTCTTTTCGAATTTACGTGATCAAGCAATCCGCTGACGTATGAGGGATTCCAACACCTGTGAGGTCTGTTACGATACAGGTCCGTCAACAACTTTCAAAACAACCAACTAATGACAAATCAAAACAGTATGGCGAACAAGCTTGTTTTCGTTGCTTCGTCTTCAGGCATTTACAGTTATGTGTGCATATTTATATCTCATGTAGAAATAAACGTGGTTGGACCATAGAGGTTATGTGTGAAAATGCAACAATCTCTGTCTAGTTTAACCGGGACCAGTGGATAAAATGGGGACAGTGGGTGACGGAGAGTGGGGGGAGGTCAATTCTGGATTTTTCGGTGACCCTTCTTTTCATGTGCCATTTGTCACGCCGTGTTGCGTCATCATGATACGATTGAGGTCATGGTTCGGGTCATCACGTAGGTTTGATTGAGGCCAAGGCAGCTGAAGCGAGGCAACCATCTTCTTCTGTTTGCACAGTGGTGGGTTCATGACAAATCATTTCATCTCAGAAGTTTCATTTTGAACGGTGAGAAATACATGCATGCTTGTATTCACATTTGTGGACTATTAGTCTCAAGACCATTAAAATTCAAAATAAAACCAAGTATTTATTTAGGTATAATTATTGATTTGCTAAATGTGAATTCAGTTAGACGATGACAGATAGACTGATCAACACGCAGACTTGCTGATATTCTGTACACAGGTTCAATTTTGGTTTGTTATTTGGGGAATTGAGCCCGCCATGTTCAACTGAGGAACAAGTTTGTGAATTCCACCCGATCGCCCCGATCGGTTTACGGGATGTAACACGAAAATCAGTTTGAATTTTGGCCAAAAACAAGAGGCGTGGTATATTGTATTAAGCTGTACAATAGCTAGCTTTTTCGAAAGAAATCCTTTCGAAGCGATCCAAAGTGTGACCGTTCGTTAAAGTTTTGCGAACCTCGCACTGGAAGGAATACGTTAGTAATTAGTCATGGATCGATTGCTTACATCACAACATCAACAAGTGGGTTGCAAATAACAGTTGTAACAAAGATGAGAATAATTTATTCAAAGGTAACACTGCATCTATGCTGAACAGACACCAATGGTATGCTTGTTACTGACGTTGCTTGTAGGTTGCCTCGTTCTGTACCATGAAAGATTAATGCCATTGGGAACCAAAACAGCGGACAACCAGTTTATTCAACAACCATCAGGAAATCGATTGAAATTTCCGAACCGAGAAACCATGTGCAAATGAATGCTAATCAATCGGGAACAACTGGAAAAAGGGTAGAAATACTGTAAGGATGAAATCTGTTGCGTCCAGATCCAACCAGGTCCAAAGCTTGATATATAACAGCCAACTCTTGTTGAGTCCACGCATGTGTTTTTAACGAGAACAAGTTATTATTGATTGATTGGTAATGTCCATCCTTCAGACGTCATCTTCGCGCACATTACTCAGCTCTTTCAGTCAACTATGCACTCCGAAGTACAATACTCGAATTTCGTTCTTATTAGAGCTCATCAATAATGCATACCCATCGTCACACAGTCCGGGATATGAACTCTGGACACATCATATGACGGGTGTGTTTTCACTGTACCAACTAGCTCATGTCAGGGCTGAACTGTCTGGCCAATTCATGTTTGCTCAGGTATCGCCTCACAACTAAACGTAAATTAAGTGCTTACAGGTTTATCAGTGAAAGGTGCAAAACTAAGATCAACTGCAGGAGATGAAATCAATATCATGAACTTCAGATCGTTTAGCTACATCAAGTTTCACAAGATGATTCCATGCAGTTGGGCTAAATAATAAAATAAGAAATTTAAACAATCGACGGATGGGTTTAAATTAACTAGTTTAATTTATATTTGCACATTTTCTATTTGGCCTTAAATCGGGTCAGTGTTACTTTCTTATCTGTTTGTTTGAGTTTTTCAGATAATCAGCTTTTGCTTTCTTTTTCACCGCTCATTTAACACAAAAGGGCCTAATGTGTGCCAATCCCGTTGAAAGTGTAACACAATGGAATATGAATAACGATTTTATGAAAATAACAGCAACTACTGATGACATAATGATACAGTCAAAGAATGAAAAATGGAAACACTCGAAACGATGCATTGTAAAAGACAAAGTAGGCTTCATCTGCTACATGTCTCGATTAATTGTGCTCTGGCAAACAGTTACAAAAACAGTGAGTGTTTACAGATATTGACCAAACTCATGCAACGTCCTGATTTTCATCACATTTGTCCCTCTCAACGCTTCTTTTCTCCAGCCTCATTCGTGAACTTAAATATGATATTGCCCCACATTTGATATAATACCCACTCATGTCATTACTTATATTAGCCAAAGGTCATTGAAATGTACGATTTCGTGATTTTGACGATGGTTGTTGGTGCATCAGGTGTAGAATGAATGTTTGATTTACGATAGTAATTCTTGCTAGGCAACTGTTCCTGCTTCGTGGGACTCATCAGAAACGCCTTTGTTTCACATTCTTGTTGGAACTTGAACGGTAACCATGATACAACAGCGTCTACGGCAAATCGGGTGCGCTTTCCGAGCAAAATGTACGCAGTTCTACCTGTTTGTGACAAATGAAATGGACTTAGATTTTATACAATCGTACGACGCTTCTCTTTGTCCCACGCGTTTGGTCAACCAATTTTCGAACGAGAAGACGCGATCAAACAATGGAATCACTAAACACGAAGAACCGAATCCTGGAGCCGTGTTGTCGTTAACAATTCGCAATTATGTGACAGTATTTAGTGATGAGAGTATTTTGGAACGAGAGAGGCAAGTGACCAATTTCCTCAAGAACCGGCGTCTGAACCCGTTTAGCCATTGTTATACAGCAACAATTGAAGAGATTCGCTGCCGTGGTCCCATACGATGATAAAAATACATGAAACCTAACCAACTCACATGAACTTTCTCGTACGTGGAGACAAAAAATGTACTTTTACTATTGTGTCCCATGATCACAAAAATGATTTACGGCCGATAGAGTAGAAGGTTACATTTCGGTATTTTTGAAGCAGCAACGCTGTCAAAACTCCACTCGAATAGTACGACTGTCACGTGCAGACGTATCTAGGTATTTGTTACATCAACCGATTGCAGTATGGAAGTAACTAGCCCTTCCGATGCTTGCTGACTTCATCAATAAACTGAAGGCGATTTTGGTGCCAGGCTCTCTCGTGTATCGAGGAGGTCAAAGTAGATGTCAAGTATTGGCTTACCCTCCGTGTCTCTTGGCATCGGATTCTGAGGATCGAGCGCAATTGATTTAACAAAGCTTCCCAGACCGAACCAGTAAACAACACCACTATCGTTCTGTGAAAAACTAAATTAAATCGTGTGCTTCACTACTGTTAAATTTGTTTACCCATTGTTTTGAAACATACTTCGGAAAAGTTCCAAATCATGGAGACATGCACATCAGGAAATCATCAAATGAATACTTCTTCTGATAAAATTTCCCTCTTGTTTCATGAGAGCAATCTGATTGCGAAATATATATTCTATCAGTTGAAACAAAAGTGTCCTGCATGCTTAATTATAGGTTCTTCTAGAGTGTGCTCTGTGAAGCTCTTTTAATGTTCAGAGTGTCCAATAATGCAGACGAATTTTTCGGGAACATAAATTTACTTGACACGGGCAGGTCTGTTCACATTCAAACTTTACCAATAAGCAGTGAGAGATGAAAAACCGATGAAATTTCTTCAATCAACTAGGCGTATTTTCATCAATGCCCAATTGGGTTTAGTCTCCTTAGTATATTGATTGATTTATTTTTTTTCGGGTTCTAACCGTTTGTTTCAGATATAACTTGTTTGAGAGGCTCCAGTTTGGAGTCCTTGCAACTAGTCACCGATTGACTTGTGCTCTGTTCCATAAATTGTTTAGTTGAGCTGAAGCGATCGATGCATGCACATTTAAAACACAACCTGGCAAACAAGCTCGTTCTCAGTGTGTCTTAATCACGTCATTACAACACGATATATATGACTATGCAGTAAGATATGAGGATTTACAGGGGGTCGAAACGCTTCGGTCACGTTTAGAATCTGATTAGTGTCGACTAGATGTGACACAACCGCCTAATCCTTAACCACGCAGGGAAGTACTCAGAGATGCTCTCGGACAGACGCCTGGTCGTGCGGCCAACATATGTTGCACCACAGGAGCAAGTAAAAAATTAAATACAGAAAGAGACAGCAGAATCCGATACTCTATCCGTCAACCGTAGATACTTTAACGGGCTAGATGTGAACAAAGTTTGCACCTTAGCTCCGTCGAACGTTTGTTGTGCTATTCATCGACTTGACTTTTTGCTTACAGAAATGGTTGAAATAAAGTGAGTCCGTCCCTTAGAGCTTCTTTATGCACCAATAAGTATTACCTCATCAGTGGGATTAAATAAACGATACAAGCTAGCACGGTTCAATATTTATCACAGATTGTTAGTTCCTTATTGATTGTTCTCTTTGACCAAAATTTAAATGAGCTCAAGGATCACAAATAGGTCGATTTCTGTTGTGGTGTTGTTGCGTTCGAGCGACTGGGAAGCATATACTCAAAGGTATTACGTATGTTCTCTATCTGCTGGTACTCCACGGTGAAGGAGATGTAATGTAATGAGGAACATAAGCAAGTTCTCATAAGAAGATTGTGAGATCAAATATTGATCGTTCATTGTGTTCGTAGTTCTCTGTTGTCACCTTATGCTGGATAGATGACATGACATGTTTTATTTAGAATGGTCATGGCTGAATTATCAGAGTCTATCGATTTTTACTCGTAAGTGCCGGAACACTTGTGGTTGACGCTTCATTCTTGGTCAGAAAACGAAATTCCAATGTAAGTTGCTCGAGGTGATAATTTGCACGCATCCTGCAGCAAGCTGTGCACAGCTTTATCCAAATCATCAAATATGCTGCATATTGACGTTGTGAAGATGCACATCCCACTACTTTGTGTGTGTGGTTACCATTTCGTTCGTTCGCTGTTCGTACCAACGACAAGTTCCTATTAGCGAGCTTGGCATGCCCTCTTTGCGTCAGTACATTTCGCTTGGTGCATATCATGTATGTATATGTATAGCATTGTCCTCCCATTTATCGAATATTCTATCGATTACTGATTTGCGATTCGGTGCATATTGTATCAAATTCATCCAAATCTCGGGATGGAATAATCATTTGTATTTCGAGTATTGATTTTCCCATCAAATTATTTATTTAACATGGGTGTAGTTTCATAGCGTTTACTTGGTTATATTAAAAAAAAATTATCAGCGGATTTCATTGATATTTTTTTGAATGATAAGACAGGAGATGTTTGGAAAGTGTTTTGCGGTGCGGTGTTAAGTGTCTCTCTTCATTCAAAATAAATTGACATCCGCGGGTGATTCACAGTAACTGCCGACTGGCGATGTTTATCAAAATAGTAGTCAATGTCCGATGTCATAAGCTAATTTGAGTTATATTGCTCATTCTTGATAGGTGAATACTAACGACGGGCATCACATATAGCCTTGTGTCGAAGCAGGTACGTTCGGGCAGATTTTCACTCCCAATGTTTCTGGTCCGAAATGAAATGACATAGTGACACTTCACTAGCACTTTCGAGATGTCCGCAAAGCATAATAGCGTTGCTCTACGAACCAGATTCTCTTTGATTGCGAAAAGGGGAATATAGCTATTTTGACTCCAGGATGTCAGCAGGTAAAAAATAAAGCGTAAAGAACAAACATTCACCAAAACAAAATATTTAAATTATTATCTACCAAACGTTTTTAAAAAAGGATTGTTACCATCTTGAAAAGATCGCGGTTTTCCCCACATGTTTGGAAAGTATTACAGTTTAAACTTCAAATTTGAATCACGGCAGATCTTCTATATCGGCCAAATTTGCTTCCCATAACAGATTTCATTAGATACTTCAAAGAATGAATACTTGTTCTGTTCTGTTCTGTTCTGTTCACTGTTTGTGGACGCAGTGAAAATGCAATATCCGTAGGAGAATAGTCTATCGCAATACTGATACGTACAAATTGAAACAAACGGATGTAACAGCTTCCTCACTATCTGCTGGTTTCCCCAAAGTTGTACAAATGGGTATGACCTCTACCATCTCAATGTATCATCAATCATCTGTCAGAATGGAAACTTACATCCAAAAGATAGTGGTTAGTAATGTCTAATAAAATCCGCATCGAAAGGCCGAATTGAGTGCGATATTCTGAATGTTCTCCGGTATATGGACCACGTGGTTCTTGCTGAAGATAAAATCTTAATAATGCTACTTTGTAGTAGTACTGATCAGCTAAAATGTTGTGATCCGATCGGGGTACTGTTCACAGACTCATTTTTCACGTGATTGTTTTGGGTTTGAAATCTTGAAAATCGGCGGTTATTCATCTAGTTGATAGCAAAGCGTAGTTCCATAAGTTTTTCCAGTGGTCGATAAGTTGAATAAATGGGGATTAGTGAGTGACGATAATGCTGTACTGAGGTGGATAGTCAGAGTGTAATTTGCCACAGCCGAGGTTTTTCCTTTTGCGTCATCATCTAACTTCTTTTTCTATTCTCACTTATCCGAATTCGCTCAATCACTGAAGATGGAATTCCCGGCAATTGATAACAAATATATATCGAACAAACATCCAGAGTTTTTTTGCTTACCAAACAAAATACAGAAAACGTATTGAGAGATCAACTGTCAGTGGTTTATTGATTTTAACTGATTTTATTGATTTTATTTCAGAATCACGGAAGGCATACTTGCCTCAGAATCAGCTGGATCTCCAAAAATACTAACGTCCCCATCGCCGAATTCCTGAAAGTAACTTATTTGTAACTTATAAAGCATTTTGATAAAACCTGATCGTCTTCCCCAGATAAATGATATTATATCATTACGGTTGACAGTACCCAGTAGCGAACGATGAGATTCCAGCGTGCATTTATCCTTACGAAAACAAGCTACTTATTTGAATGCCCGTCTATTGGAGGTGGACGATTGCATCACGCATTTGACTGATTGCAAATGTCAGAAAAGTTTAAATTATAAACATAACGAATCAGTCCACACGGTGGTTTTTCGGTATGCTCCATTTTTTACTCCCAACGCACGCCTGTTGTAACACCATATCGAAACGGGACCGGAAACAAATGTCGATCTAAAAATTCAATTACCTAGATTTATCTACATGCAAGTGGTGAGTGTTTTTCAGCTGGCCGTGTGTACAACTTGTTGTAACACCGAACACCGAAATTTGCCCCTATAACCGATTTATTTACCTCGGACAGGGACCTCCCTCATTGTTTGAGCAGTCGTGATATGTACCACAGAGGCATACTGATTATTACGTTATTCAGTTCGACAAGTTAGGTATCAACGCGTATAACTTACATTCTGGACTGACGAAAACCCGCTTGTGTCAAGTTGGTTATCTGGTTCTTTTAAAATAAGGATCTGCTTATTTCAAGATTGTGCAATTTATCTTTTGGATGAGCGACAATACATGTGCATGAGAGTTGCATTGCTAAGCGTAAAACAATGGTGCTTAACACTCACAGGTTTGACACTTGTAAAATTTCCATTCTGCAATCACAGATCAGGGCAGGATGAACATAAACGTCTGAGAAACTAATTGTTTCTCATGAAGAATATTCTTGTCACCTTTCTAGAGCATCTCCGCCTTCCAGGAATATGCTAGTTGCTTTTTGTTGATTCCAAAGGCGATTCGGCCTAACCTCGGGGAAGTTTTGTGCAACTTTGGTTGTTGAAGAATGCGGTCTCGTTTAGAGTCACTCATCATTATGAACAGTCTTCGGGTGTTATATCTCGAATCCCCTGAGTTTGGAAAAACACAAGTCACTGAACTGGAGAGGGATGACTGTATTTGCATCAAGCGATTTACAGCCAAAGTTTGAAATAAAGATCAATAAAGCATTGGGCCTGTGAATATTGGCGGATTCTATTTTAAGGCCCACCAGTCACGTGCCATCCACTGCGAGTGAGCTGCGGCAGGATTTGAATTTTCACTACTCCACCCTTTTTTTAAAAGTTTAGGTAGGACATATCACTGAATAATCATATGCTTGCTTCTTCGAGTTGATGACTAGTCAGCGTAAATATATATATATATATATATATATATATATATATTGTATATGCTTCGAACAGAAATTCTCACTCTGACTTTNCTGATCCATCTCTTTTTATATTGTCTCCGGGAATCCAGCTCTCCAATATCTCACACATTCAGAAACATGATGTCGAGAACTACCTGCATTGACCGCCCCAGAAAAAATTCAACCGGGGATATCTGTGCTGCGATAGCTGGATTTGGAGTCGGACCATACCCATGGGAAATGCATCAATCGATTGCTGTTGTTTACCCTCTCCTCGGTGACGTGATGAGAAAACGTTTAAACGTGTCCACAAACCGTTCTGTTCGACAGTTTGATTTTTGGTGATACTTTGGAGAACAAACACGTTGGATGCCATTTGACCAAACAGAACACCGCGGATTGTGAAGATATGAACTGCTGGTCGTTATTTACAACCAGGGCTTCCGGAATGCTGACATTAGNGAAGTTTTGTTGTGACGGCTGATGTAATTAAAACATGCATCGAAAGAAATTCTGGCCACTTATAATATGTGTCGACTACTATTACGCAATACAAACCTTCAACGGGACCAGTAACACCAACGTAAATGCGTGATCACTGCGCCATGCCAGGTTATTATGACTAAGGATCAGTCTTAGGTTACAGTTTAGCTCTAATTAAACAATCGTGGCAAGTTTAAACTTCGAGTTCAATTTTTTGATCCATAATTGGACAATATGCGTAAATTCAAGTAATCGCCTTTGTTTTACAACATAAAGCAAGACCATCCGAAAACACATTGGGGTAGTCAGTTTTCAAACGTGAAGTGACAATACTGTTCACACACTTCACTGACGCACTATCGATCAGTTGGCTCAGTTGTGAGATGGACACAATGTTAGAGCGATCAGAATTTTCAATCCCACATATTTAATTCATCTATCCAATCAATACCAAACAAATTCAAATGATGAAGTTTACATACATATGTAGCAAGTGCCGCGATTCAGAGAAACACGAAGTGAAAATTTGTTGTAATTTGTTCCCCAGATGCTATCTGGGCAATGTCGGTGGTTTACTGGAGAACTAGTCTGCCTAGTAAATGTCAATTGATGAACAGAGGAGGCTGTACCAACTTGCTCGATTTTGAAAGAAATAGGAACATAATTTCGACGAAATCAACCGTGTTCTTGCTAAAAGGAAATTTGATGATCTGTGACGTGTGGTGCTTGCAATATGGAACGGTTTTGGTTTACAGCACTGAATACATATGGGACCAACTACATCTCAGATTCCGTACTTGTGTTGGCTGTATGCGCAGAGTGGCAGTGTCAATGAGCGATGTGAAGTATGTTTCGCCGTCCATTGAATGTTGTTACTGCATTCATTTCAGAGATAAAATGTTTCTCAGTGGCCATGGAGATTTTTAGGCATTGTGTAATGGTTGTAATAGGAGTAGTAGTACTCACTGAACTCGGAACGGGGACCACGTAATACGAATCACGGAATACGAATCAAGGATCAGTTATCACGGACTGCATCATCTAAGTACTGGACCACACTGGCAGTAGCACGCAATGCTCCACGTAACTGAGACGCGAGGAAAAAGCCACAGGAGTAGTAGTAGTAGTTCTTTTATTGGAAGAAATAAAGCGGATTCAATAATATGTTCAAAGTTGGTTCATTGATAATTCGGGCTTCTACCAATCGCGTTTCAGTATTGCTAGCATCGTTCGGCCTCCGTCTATGCCGCACGGCTTCTGATCGGCTGGTACGATCTGCCTATGGTACGAAGTCAGAAGCGGTAACACGTACACGCGTTGTTGACCTCACCCGTGAGGTTTGATTGATCGCATTTGTCCAAAACCTATAACGCTCCGCTCCAGGGTACGCGAAATCTCGTAGGCCCATACATTGATAGCCTATGTTGATCAAAGACGATCGTTCACCAAAGATTGAGCCAATCTTTACCAATGTTTCTTCCGAATTTACGAAGCAAAAATCGAACACGAACGACCTCTGCACCATCAATTTCGGGAACGTCTTTAGATCTACAATATCGCCAATCAAACGTGATGCCATTAGCAAGCTGATAATCAACGCTTTGAAACCTCATTTTGACGGTGAAGACCTCTGAGTTGTCCGGTTTCTGTTGCACAGAAGACCGGTGCATGGAACTTTCAAATACATCCTGTCGTATTTGCTTCAATAGGTTCTGCAAAAATTTCCGTGCCACCAGTGTTTGAAATTTGAAAAAACAAGAAACCAATTTCTTTTTTGATGTGTTTTTCTCCTGTCCGATTTAGATTTACATGAGAATCGGATTCATGGATTCGGGTGAACTCTTACTAGTATATTGGAGTTAATAAAGCCAAAATCTAATCAAAATGCTCCTAGATAAACTAAAAGGATGTTCTATTCCGAAAGTATTCTTCGTTTAGTTTGATCGATCGTGTGATTGAACGATGCCGAAGACAACGGGCAATCTTGTGGTATTGCTTAAGTTTGAACTTATCTAGATTACGTAATACTGCACAACCTGGTAAACGGTAGTATGCTTGCAAATTTAGCATCCAATACTTTTTCAGTGTTTATATATATATATATCCCGATTTCCAAACGGTAGCTTGGGAAAAATCATCTAGAGCGCCTGGACTACTATCCATGTGAGCTGTGTGCTAGGATGAAATTCAACCATCGTCTTGCTTGGATTGAATTGGTTCTCTCTTTCATGGTCCATGTATTGATGGAGAAATTCTGTTCATTGTGCAACCAATTGGCCTGAAATTCACATTACTAAACCTTCTCCAGTTAGGAACTGATTTATCGGATTTATGTGCCTCTAGATTAAGTTGCCTCCCGGCTTCATTTGTGTATGCCAAAAACGTTTCAATGTTTCAACCGGTTTGGGTATGGTGACACTACCAGACGCTTCTTCAACAAGCCGCACAGTTCAAGGTCAACTTTTGAAGGTCAACTTTATGTTTTTGGATATCGTTTCAGTTCTTCCAATATTAGGGACAATGTGTGAGTACGTTTTAGTCAAATAATTTATCAACATTTTTTAGCTAAAATATTTCATTAGTTGGACATTTGCTATGCACTGAATGAAAAGAGGTGTATTCAGTTTGAGAAATACTCTCGTGAAATCGAAATAATTTAGTGGAAAGAATTAATTTCCAATGTGAGCTGTAGCTTATGAACCGCAAAAAATAATTATCACGACACTCAAGATTGCGAGAACTCAAACGAAGACAGACGGTAACTTAGAACACAGAATAAATAAGCTTTGCTCATTTCCATCAACATAGACGTATGATATTGGAAACTGAAGTGTGTTTTTTGTAATGAGGTGATGTACGAGTGTGATCAACGCTTATATATATATGCATTGCCAAAAAGGAGCTCTAAGGCTTTATTGCTTTGAAATACTCACAATCAAAGGCTTTTCTAGTATCGGTTGTCTTAGTAATCCACCGTATATCGGAAGCGCTTGATAATGAACTTACCTTCATACGGATTATCAACGTTTTCATTGATATATTACCTATCCTTTTGGCAACTTTCACCATGGAGTCGATTTGGTTATGCGGTTATCAGATCATTTCGGCACATGCAAAAGTGGCCTCGTTAATCGCAGTTTCTGGGACACTCTACTGTATTTGCGAGTGTTATGCATAGATTGGATTTATAGATAGGTGTTACTGACCATGTTATGGACGTCATAAATTGACGAGTTAGAAGCTCTATTCCTCTAAACAGTCCTCTAACATTAGCTTATAAAACATGATGTACATGCCGAGTGAAGCTGGCTATCATTTGTATGACAGTACGTTTCGGCATACAATTCTGAATAGCATTAAAAAATGCTCAATGCCACAAGATCTAGGCTACAGCTAACTATTGTTAACGTCCATTTGAGAGCTTGGGACAAGCGTTCAGGAGACCACCGTGATTTGCTTGCCTCTTGCCTGGTTCTCGCTGATAAACACTTTCGATTTTGAAAATATCAATCCATTCACGCAATTTTTTGCCGTAACCGTCCTGATTCCCACCCGTCGGATTACACATCCAATTAATTTCACCGGTGTGAGCATCACACAAAATGAAATAGACAGAACAATGTTTGGACGGTTGAACTAAGAATTGGACAACTGTCTCACTATGAAATACCAAAGCTTTCGCTCGTGCAACATTAGCGTGTGTCATGTAAATATACAATTCAGTTTAGTTGGTTTTTCGTACCTCAGACTGCAGTCAAAACCGAAACACCAATTACTCACCGCTAAAAATGATCTCAAAACAAGATGTAATGTGTATTTAAAACGTATCGAAAGAGTTCCGAGTTTTCTTGAACACCCCCGGAATTTATTAAAAATAACAATAATCTTTAACTGGATTTGGAATCCATGAGTTAATAAATCGACTTTTTACAATTAAAATCCAACCAAGACCAATGCATACACATACGGAAGTACAATGAGATATGCTTACTTGAGGTTTCATCAGATTACAATCGGATTCGGGTATTCTATTAGAAACACATTGATTTTACTGTGTGTTAAATGCTTTATTCGCTATTTTTTGCAATTACGATTTGCCGCTGGATGCTTGGGTTTCGTTGCGACTGCAAACAGTCGTACCCGGTGTTTTAGAAAGTTTTACAGATAAACAGTTTACTTTCTGTTTTTGAGGAGAGAATACCCAGCAGATGTGAGATATTTTGGTTGCAATTTTCGATGCTCCATTTTTGTGACTTTTTTCGTAACTTCCGTGCTTCTGATCGTGAGAGATTTGTGGATCACGCATTTACTTAAGACATCTTGTGTTCGTGAAATTCCAACTAGAGGACCGATGAATTTTAGATATAGTTCCTATTGGTAAGCCACATTGTAAAGTTATTCTCAAGCTTTTTAGCGCAATGGAAATGTTTGTGGTAACCAACAAAGAGCACTGGACAGCTGTTTGCTCCTGTTTGGGACTCGTCAGCAGTGTGTACTTTTTGTGTTCCGCCTAAGTCGCCGACTTGAAATAATTTTCGATTGTTATTCACTCAATATAAATTACTGTTGAACGCAGAGGGTTTCACAACAAAGAGAAGCAGTTGTATTTTTTTTAAATGCACTGTTTTTTGGATCCTGCGAAAAGCAACTACGTGGACAAACACGCGAAATGTGCATATTTGACTTTCAAACCGGTTGCAGTAGATTGGTCATGTATCGCTTTTGAGTTGACCAACAGACTGAATGAGATTTTATCGCACACGAGTTTGCAAGTCAATATGGTCACCGGAGAAGAAGAAGAGTGTTAGCACGGAACTCAAACAATCCGTCCGATCACGCACGCATCTGAGTCAGGCCGCACGCACGCTCGCAACGCTCCAGACAAGCTGATCCCGATTGGATTGATCGGATCGATCAATCGATATGCCAAGGCCACAATTTGACTGGGACGACCCGTGCAGTCTTCTCACATACGTGATTGTGCCTTATTGTTGGGTATTGAAATCTAACTGAACGAATACACACTGACTGTGGGGTCTCAAGCTGTGTTCTCTCTTCGCGTTATCGTGTTGCTCGTGTCATTCGTATGTCTAGTCGAAACACAACAGATATTAGCCGATTTCAGTCCCGAACGTCATTATCTTGGTGTCCTATTTTAGAAATTATAAGGTTGAGCGTACTGTTTTCTAGCCAAACAATGTAAGTATTAGCACAGTTATTCAATCCATTTTCAGGTGTTTCTTTAATCGAAATTGGTTGAGTGTATTTTAGCTCAGAACAAGCAGCTGGAGAAAAGAATACGATAAAAGGTGCTCGAGCTTGTTTATGGGTCGCGTAACATAAATGCACAAATTACTTTTCTAGGAAGAAGACGCGTTATTAAGAACAAAAACCAATTTGGGTTGGGTATCTGCATGAGTTCCAGGTTTCGAATTTTGAACCATTACAGTGCGATATAAAGAGAAGGAGTCGGTGCTTTAATCTGCGGGGACTTCACCAACTGTGATCTAACACCTGATACATCTCAAACCTTTCTATCCTCCGGATTTCATGCTGTCGAGCCAAAGTTAAAACAAAATCACAACAAAACCTCCGAGTGTGAAACTATAGAACTTCAAGATGAAGAGGTTAATCATTCAGGAGGTGAAGTTTTGGTTTTTCACAAAAACATCCAGTAAGAAATAAAGCATGTTGACAACGGTATGGTATGTAACTGGAAATCAACATGCAATGAGAAGAAAGTAACTGTCAACAGCCCCGATCTTTACCTCACCCGATTCGTGGTTTGATCCCGTACTTGACCTGTGGTGAGTACCGCAAGGTATCCATTATTATTGATATTTATCTTAAATGCTGAATTTGCAAAATTCAATAAATGCCTGAGGATAGATGAGGGTTTTCCGAATTATAATAGAATAACCTTGAATAAAAGATTAAGGTTAGCTCCTGTTTAATCGCACACACACACACACTGAACTCAATCCTGTTTTTATTTCTAAAACAAAGTCAGTGGTTTGGTGATGAAACTAATTTCAGATTTGGGGAAACGTTGGCACAAGTGAATCATCACGTTTGTTCCTCCCAGTGCTTATTGTTTCGAACCACAGACTCGGGGGATTGACTGTGATACTGTCCCATATCAGACTGCCCTAATACCTTTGTATGCTTTTCTATCTTCCAGTTGGATGCCATTAACATGTACCATTCCTCTGAAAAGAAGACGATTGTTGGTGCATCAATTTTAAACTAACACAGGACTAATAGAGACAGATCGTTAACATTTGCTTATGAAAACGACTTCCGGGCATGATACAGGTATTGTGCCTTCATTTTTTCGATGTTCTATTATATATATATATATTTAACACTTAGTCAATTAGATAGA